>JAJJMA010151345.1:0-27063 GCA_023529015.1 Papaver nudicaule
ACCCAATAATTCACCATCCTCTTCACGTGCCTTTGAAACCAACATGCTTTACTTGTTTTTTCAAACTGCAGCGTTGTGTTGCTTTGAAAACTGCATGGTTTTTTAAGCCATGAGCCAAATTTTGCTCATTACTTTTGATGGGCTTACTTTTACATTCTTGCTGAGCCACTCGTGTTGTCGCTGCCAATATGCGGTTACACTTCTTCATAGCTCCCAACAGCAAACTCGTCTATGTCGTCAAGCCAATTTGCTTTGCTTTTGCTTTCAGCGCCTCTTATTGTATACTTTGGCTTAGTATACTGCATAGTGCTTCCCCAATGAATTAGATTTACATTAAGCTAAAAGAGACAAGGCTTTTGCTTAAACACCACCTTCATTCATTACACTATCTTACATAAGAGACTCTTTCCCAATACACCAAGGCCACCATACGACCTGAACTGAAAGAAAATACACAAACGAAAGCAAATTACACACTTAAAAAGTGAGCTATCTCGTAGACCAAGAGATTAGCTTCACCCAACTTCAACTAAAACATCAAACTTAAACAACAACTCTGAATTCCCCCTGGAATCCAGCATCTTAACAGGTTTAGGCACCATTTATTTAGTACTAAGGTGCCCCTGCTTCATACTTTGTCAATCACGGGCTACAAGGTATGCTAAGGTACATAGGATATCCAAACTCCTCATGGATCTCAGCCAACCTTTCCTCAAAGGTGCGGACAGGAGCATATTCACTTTCCAAGCCCTTGTCACACTTCATGTCATATGGACTAACATTCCTCACTCCCTTGACGAAACAAGGAGCTCTTGTGTCTTGTAAGAATATCCCGCTTAGGTGAGGCATAACTGTTGCTTCTGCTGTAAGGAAAAAGTTGTTTCCCAATACCATCTCAAAGTCATTGAGATGCATTACCATTACATCGATGCTTCCACGCCATTCTCCAACTTCAATATTAGCCAATGTCATTCCCTTGATTGGCCTAGCAATGTCATTCACAGTCTTCATGCAGTGGTCAGCTTGGTATACATCCAAACCCAAATACTCTGCCATGGACAAGCTCATCACAGTGTGCGAAGCGCCTGTATCTTCCATGCCCCAAAGTCTGGGGTTATGAATGCCAACTTTGACGTACACAAGGCCAGCACTGTTCAGTCCAAACTGTCCATGAGTTGCCTTCTTTTGTGCTACAATGTTGCATAACTGAATTGGATTCACGTGCTCTACTACATCATTTTCGCCACTTCCATCAGTGACTAACGCAGACAATTTCTCCCTTCTCGGACAATCTCTTGCAAGGTGAGGACCCTTGCATAGGAAGCACCCATTAGTTGTTGCTTTGTTCTTTGAGGCCGAGTTATCATCACGCTAATAGCTCTTTTCCTTAGCCTCGGGAGCTTTCCCTTTACCATTGTCCTTCGATTTCTGGCCTTTCTTATCCTTGCCCTTTTTGCTCGCATCAGTTGAGGTAGTGACCGAACGATAATGAGCAAGGCTGTATACTATGGCCATGGCTGAAGGTAGGTCTTTGGCACCATGACTTCTGACTTCATCCTGATCCCATTGCTGCAAACCAGAAGTAAAATTAAACAACTTTTCTTCCTCAGACATGTTGCGTATATCCAGCATAAGAGAAGCAAATTCCTTTACGTATTCCCGTGGTGTTCCGGTATGCCTTAGCTTACGTAAATTCTCTCTAGCCAGCCAAACAACATTGCTTGGTAAGAACTGACCCTTCAATTCTTCTTTCATGACAGCCCATGTCATGATCACTGGACGACCATCAGTAATGTCGTCATCAGTGCGCGTCCTCCACCAAAGCTTAGCATCACCTTCCAAGTACATGCTAACTAAAGTGACTTTCTGTTCTTCCGGAGTTCTAGCGGTCTTGAAGTACTATTTCATGTCCCATATGAAATTCTCCAATGCTTTCGCATCTCGTGCGCCAGAAAATGCCTAAGGTTCAGGGACCTCATCCTTGCAGGTTCCCCACTACTACTAATCGTACCAATAGTATTGTTCGTTCAAAACGCGTTGATCATTCTTCGTAGCACACCCGTCTCTTCGAGTTGCGCTTTGAATGAGGCCAACAAATCCTCATATTTCAGCATCAAGTCATCATAGTTTTTAGTAGAAATTGTGGACATGTTCATTACATCATCATATTTCTGCTGCAAGTCATTGTACTTCTTAGCAGAAACAACAGCTTGGCCAAGTAGAGTATTCACTTGACTGTCCAAATTCATCACACGACTCACGAAGGATAGGCCCGTGTTAGGATCATAGACTTCGAGTTCTTGAGTACCAAGTCTCGTTTCCACACTAGCTACTCTCTCAACTAGTTGGTCCAGAATATTCTGTAATTGCTTAGCATATTTGCTAGCTTCTTTTGCAGCAGCATCCTTTCCGCCCATGATCACACAACACTAATCTTAGCAAAAATCAGAGAAATCCTTCACAAAACAAGCAAAAACAGAGCCAAAGCACGCTCTGATACCCGAACTGTCACACCCTTAAATGCACCTTGCAATTTTTCTTAAGGATTGACCCGGCACACAGTAGTTCTCTTACCAAAAATGGTTAACTCACTATGTTCAGCCTTATAAGATTGCACCTATGCAATCAGCAACACTTCTCTTGAGTATGTGCAACGGAAGACTTTACTTGTTTACTTCGCCTTTCTCTTTAACTCTTATTGCAGCCCATACTGTCAAATGGAGCTTCTTGCTAATGCATACGAATGGAACAATAGAACATAAACACACATGCTTTATACTAATGAAACCTTTTCATTAATTAAGGGGAAGATACACAGATTTTCGTCCAACCAATGGACTACAAGCTTATTTCTAATCTAAGCCTAAAACTCACTTCTTTGTTACAATGGTGCCTCTCAAATTCGAAGACTACTGATTACAAACTTAATCTGGCCTATTTATAATGTTAGGCCAGTGCCAAATCGTGTGCAACCGCTGCATAATCCATGGCCAGACATCTGGCCATTGGCAGTTCCTGTAACCGCCAAGTCTGCTAACTGCTAGCCTTGCTGTAGGCCAAACGATGCTCCACTTGTTCTTTTCAATTACTAGGGCCAAGCACGGTTATTCTAACCATTCTTTATCATCCTTCTACTCAAGCCACGCGTATCTTGGCTTAGTCTAATGTTTATCCTTCAATTGGGCCCTTAACGTACCATGCTGCGCCATTCTCGTCAAGGCCATGTGCTACACTTAATTGGACGCCACAAACAGTGCATACACATGCTATTAAGCCTTTTAAACTCGTGCATAGCTTTGGCCACATGCCTTAAGCTTAATTGGTACCTTTGGCTGAGTACAGACTTGCAATAACGCGTTTGGCAGCACCATTGCCTCTCATGCATTCCCAAAGCCTTGGCTTGGCCTAATGCTAAGGTCATTCCCTTGACCTTTTCCATGTCCTTGATCGTATACTTGAGCTGGGCTAACTAAAAATCCTTGGACACTTGACATTTACCAATCAATGTCATATGCATATAATATGGCCTTCCATGTCTTAGCCTAATGTCGCTTCCTTGTCGGACTATGAAGCTACATTTGCTAGGCCACTTTTGTACAGGGTAATACTTGGTCATTACATGGCCAAGCCCCCCTTTGGCCAGCAACATCTTATGGTCACATGCCAAATTATGATGCAATCAGGGGAGCATGACTGCTGCAACGACCTTGGTTAGACAAGGAATGCTCTAGCCAGCATCATTTTATGATCATACGCCGCCCTTGTTGTGCTTGGCCATTACATGGCCAAATCTCCTAGGCCACTATGCCAAATCACATGGGATGGTGATAACCATCCCCTAGGCCACTAGGCCAAATAATATTGGGATGGCGCTGGCCATCCCCTAGGCCACTAGGCAGAGCAAACCGGGATGGCGTTGGCCATCCCCTAGGCCACTAGGCCAAGCAACTCTTGGATGATGTTGGCCATCCCCTAGGCTACTAGGCCAAATCACATTGGAATGGCGATGGCCATCTCCTATGCCACTAGGCCAAATCACATTGGGATGGCGCTGGCCATCCCCTAGGCCATACCGTCACGGGATGGCGCTGGCCATCCCCTATGCCAAACCGTCATGGGATGGCGCTGGCCATCCCCTAGGCCACTAGGCCAAGTCACATTGGGCTGGCGCTGGCCATCCCCTAGGCCACTAGGCCAAGTCACATTGGGCTGGCGCTGGCCATCCCCTAAGCCAAATCACATGGGGATGGCGCTGGCCATCCCCTAGGCAACTAGCCCAAATCACATTGGGATGGCGTTGGCCATCCCCTAGGCCACTAGGCCAAACCATCATTGGAATGGCGCTGGCCATCTCCTAGGCCACTAGGCCAAATCACATTGGGATGACGCTGGCCATCCCCTAGGCCACTAGGCCAAGTCACATTGGATGACGCTGAACATTCCCTAGGCCACTAGGCCAAGTCACATAGGGTTGGCGCTGGCCATTCCCTAGGCCACTAGGTTAAATCACATTGGGATGGCCTACGCCATCCCCTAGGCCAATAGGCCAAATCACATTGGGATGGCGCTGGCCATCCCCTAGGCCAAGTCACATTGGGATGACGCTGGTCATCCCCTAGGCCACTAGGCCAAGTCACATTGGAATGGCGCTGACCATCCCCTAGGCCACTAGGCCAAGTCACATTGGGATTGCGCTGGCCATCCCCTAGGCCACTAGGCTAAATCACATTGGGATGGCACTAGCCATCCCCTAGGCCACTATGCCAAACCGTCATGGGATGGCGCTAGGCCAAACCATTATTGGAATGACGCTGACCATCTCCTAGGCCACTAGGCCAAATCACATTAGGATGGCGCTGGCCATCCCTTAGGCCACTATGCCAAACCGTCATGGGATGGCGCAGGCCATCCACTAGGCCAAACCATTATTGGAATGACGTTGGCCATCTCTTAGGCCACTAGGCCAAATCACATTGGGATGGCGCTGGCCATCTCCTAGGCCACTAGGCCAAATCACATTGGATGGACGCTACAAACAACGTGCACACATGCTATTAAGCCTTTTAAAGTCATGCATAGCTTTGGCTCACAAGCCTTAAGCTCTCTTGCTACCTTTGGCCGAGTATGGACGCACAATAACGCGTTTGGTTGCACCATTGCCTCTTATGCATTACTAAAGCCTTGGCCAAGCTTTGTCCTTATGCCAAGGTCATTCTCTTGACCTTTTCCATGTCTTTGATTGCTTACTTGAGATGGGCCAACTCAAAATCCTCGGACACTTGACATTGACCAATCAATGTCATATGCATGTCATATGCATGTCAAATGGCCTTCCTTGTCTTAACTTAATGTCGCTTCCTTGTCGGACTAATGAAGCTACATTTGCTAGGCCACTTGTGTAAGGGCTAACAAACCTCCCCCACCCATTCTGTTCATCGTCCTCGATGAACCCAATACTCATTTGGGGCCTCCCGAACTACTTGGTTATATAAGTACGCTTCTGAAAAAACTCTTTTCAGAAATTCAGCAACTTTCTTGGCCTTCCTGGCGTCCACGCCAATACTTTATGCTTAGTACCGTTCACCACCACTTATCTTTACTGCCTTGTCATTGATCCTGCCAACTTGAGATTTTATTGTTGTGCTGGCCAACACTTTAACTCCATGTCAACTTGCATATCAATACCCAAATGCAAACCTTGCGATATTTCTTGGCCAAACTTCTTTTATAGCCTCAAATCACCTATGTGTCAACTGTGCCTAAGTGTACACAGCTTGACATGCACAATGCCAGCATTGTTCCAGTCCATACCGTCCATATGATGCCTTCTCTTGTGCTCATTGATCATCGTGATCATGGCCATAGTCTCATGCCTTCAAACTCCGACTTTAGTTGCATCCTACAAACTAACATGACTTATATGCGACTTAGCCTTTCTCCATTCAAACTTGCTGATTCTTGGCCATGCCTTGCCGAAATAACATGCATAGAATGCATGACTTGCATTGTCATGACTTCGCCTTCATTTTCAATCAGTTGTGCTGGCCCATGCCAACATGGCCATCTGTCAAGCATACTATAGAATGCCTAGTGGTTTTGTGCATACCAACTAGCATCTATTAATGCAAACACACTAAGGAACTCATTTCTTTGAGTGTTATGGCCAAGTATAAGCCTTATACTTGCTCCAACTATTATGCACTTGGCACAAATCCATGTGACATCCTTTGCTTGACTCGCCTAAAGCAAAACTATTGATTTGCATAACTCCTTAACACAAGCTATGACTAACTAGTTTAGGACAGAATTTGGCATCCTACCATTCTCTGGCCTACGTCGCTTTCGAAACCAATGCGCCTCAAGCATTCATTCGAACCGCTACGCCTTCACTCTTTGGACAACTTTCCAAAGCTTATGAGTTTCCCCAAACTCATGCCTTTGATGGACAGACTTCTTGGCCTTGCTGTCGTTCTTGTATTGCACTCTTCTTAGCAATTTTCTTAGCACAATATGCAGGGCCATCCCCAACAACAACATGTCTTCATACCATCAAACTGATTTTGCACCATTACACTTTCAACATCTTCTATTGCATATTTCGGCCAATATGCTATGTAGCATCTCTCATGTGAACTAGCTTTACTTCGAATCAAAAGAGACAAGTACTTTAACATCGAACACCCTCATTCACTACTACCTTACATAGAAAGACTTATTTCCCAACACCAAGGCCACACACGACCCAATACTTGAAAGTATACTTCAAATGGATTGCGAATCTCAACACCAACTGATCACAAACTTACAAGACCAACAAGTTTTGCAACACTGACTTCATTATAACTATTTAGCAACAAACGAGGAAACAAGGCCACAACCAATTGCCTTGTATGTCGCCTGACCCTCCATCCAACTATTAATGTTCATATGCTCCTCCCATAACGAAGCATCGTCCGATTAATACTTGGCCTTTGGCCAGACTCCTCCAAATTGAGGCAATCTTGTTGCCATAGCTTCTATGAAGATTTCAAGAATGACCCATGCCATTCATATGCATCATCACTCCTTTGTCATTTTATATTCCCGCATCTACTCCTTCAAGCATAGCGTAAGCTTGTGCCACCCATTGCACAATCTGAAATAGAATGACTTGATGATTCTGAGCATCACCATAGTGCTCAGTTAAGCCATCTTAACCAATGACTATTTCAGACTAAATTCCCTTCCTCGGACAGTTGTAAACAAGGCAAACATGCCTTGCAAATGAGGTACCGTTGCCTTCGTTCTATGAAGCAATGCATATCCTGCAGAGATATCATTCTTCCTTTAACTTGGAACTCATTTTCCTGCCCATATACACCTGGTTTACCTTGTCATTACCCTTGGCCAGATCACACAACTATGACTGATTTGCCTTTGACAAGAATGTTCGCTGTGGTTCTTAGCCAAATACCGGTCTTTGAGCTCCCTAGACCTTGCATTTTGACTCCACTTCTTTACAACCAAATGTAAATGCACTATGCCCACTCATGGCATCTTCTTGTGTATCTCTAGCATCAACAAAGAAACTTGCTTAACGTAAGACCGTGGTGTATCGGTTTTTCCCTAACTTACGTTCTTTTCTTTGGCCTATCAACAAGCTATATGCTAGATAAGAATTGACCATACAATTCTTTTCACATGACATCCCATATGCCACGAAACTTCTGGCCATAACCAGAATTGCATTACCAAGGTATATACATCGAGGGAAACACGCATACTCTTCCATCCGACTGCCACAATGAGATATCTCGCCTTCTATGCCATATAGTAGGCTCTCATTTCTTTTGCCTCTTGCAAAAGTCAGCAACGTACTATGTGTCCAGGAATTTTCTCAAAATTCCCCATTACATCTTGTAATACTTGGTATTGACAACATTACGAAAGACCTCCTTTCTAATGCTTATGCTTCTTGCATACTTCTGAGAATCATGGAGTTAAACTACTGACTTGCACCATAGAAGTCAGCAAACTCTTGTGTTTTATCATTCAACCAATTGAATACCTTCTCTTCAATGGGTTCTTCCACGAACAAATGACACCAACACGAGTCAAAGAGAGAAAATCTTCGCAAAGTAAAGCCAATCATGCTCTGATACCACATTGTCACACCTCCAAATTAGCGTCAACCAATTTTGGCCTAGGTCTGACTCGGCAACACCAATGGTTCAGTGAATCAAGCTTCACCCATCAATGCTCAGCCTTACACACTTGCTAAATTCAAGTGCACCCACAATCATCAAAGATTGGCAACGGAAGTCTTTCTTCATTTTCTCTCATCCTTTAGTGCATCCCATACTGCACTAAGGCTTTGCCATGCTACCAATTCCACACAATATCAACATCATTCATGAACACATAATTAGAAGCAACAACTCATTTCATTACTTCAAGGAACAATACAAAACTCACCCAAATCTGGGCTACATCACTTCCCAAGTGATGCCAAACTCCGTACAATGGCCTAAAACTCACTATATAAGCCTATGGGATTTTTCCCTCTCTATCTCCTAAAACGAAGAACACCAACTACAATGTATTTTTGGCCTATTTATAGCGCCAGACCTTGCCAAAACTTCTGTGCAACCGCTGCACAAGCCATGGACAGCCAAGTGTCCATAGGTAGTTTCTGTAACCGTAAAAAGTGCATCATGCAACTGTTTTGCCTGTGTGGCAGGCCTAACGTTGCTACACTTGTCCCCAACAGTTACATGAGCCAAACACGGTTATAAAGCCTCTTTATAAATGTTCTCCAGTGTCCTTCTACTCACGCCACGCATTCTTATGCCATAGCCAACTTTAACCGTCAATATGAGCCTTTACCAAGCCATGCCATGTGCCACACTTGGATGGACGCTACAAACAGCGTGCACACATGCTATTAAGCCTTCTAAAGTCATGCATAGCTTTGGCTCACAAGCCTTAAGCTCTCTTGCTACCTTTGGCCGAGTATGGACGCACAATAACGCGTTTGGCTGCGCTATTGCCTCTTATGCATTACCAAAGCCTTGGCCAAGCTTTGGCCTTATGCCAAGGTCATTCTCTTGACCTTTTCCATGTCCTTGATTGCTTACCTGAGCTGGGCCAACTCAAAATCCTCGGACACTTGACATTGACCAATCAATGTCATATGCATGTCAAAAGGCCTTCCTTGTCTTAGCTTAATGTCGCTTCCTTGTCGGACTAATGAAGCTACATTTGCTAGGCCACTTGTGTCAGGGCTAACACTAGGCCACTAGGACAAACCGTCATGGGATGGCGCTGGTGTTTTTACCTGGAAAAACAATGCACCGTCTCTGGGTACTTTCGTAGTGCTCGAGATCAAATTCGAACAAGACGAGCTTAAACCAAGTCAATGGCCGTTCACGTCTTGCTTCGGTCACAGAGAGGATAGAGGTTGTTCTAGGGAGGGAAACATCGAAGAAACATGAGATCAGGTTGAGGATGTGTTTTGGGTGTAAGAGTTCAAGATTTCCGTCGTGAAGGCGACTGGAAATCTCCAAGGCTAGAAGTGTGTTGGTTGCTCATGCGTGTTTACTCTGAGGCTCTGGTTCATTCAGGTGTTCTGAATGTCTGGATTTTTTCTGGAAAAGTGTTCTGCCTTGAAAGATAGAGGAGGCCTCTATTTATAGTTTTGAACTCACCCTGATCTCTCGACAAAGAAGGTGGAAGTCGTGGAAGAGTGGAGGAGTGGAGGACATGGGTTGGTTCCCGTAACTGCCTGAGTTGTGTAGAACATGTCCACTCGCGCCATCTTCTCTTAACTGTCCACTATCTCTATCAGTTTCTTTCATTTGTCGTAGACCGCCAGACCAATACCCCTGAAGTTATCCCCCCGTGTGATGTTTTGATGTCTCGAGTGATACGCAGATATTGCGTAGTTGAGTTGAGTTTGAGTAGAGTCGTATGACTAATTATCATGACCAACGAGAGTGTGGCGCCTCCAAGACATGAGTATAGGAGTGGCTTTGGCTATTTGGCCAAGGCCAGGAGTCCATAGCGCCATTGGCTTGTGGCGCCATAGCCCAAGGGGCTACGTCCTTGGCCTTTGGCCAACTCCTTGTAGCGCCATGGTTCATGGTGCCACGGCCTTGGCCTTTGGCCAAGGCTATTTTGTAAAGCGCTTTAGCGCTAGCCCTGTTTTTTATGGTACCACGGCCTTGGCCTCTGGCCAAGGCCAACTCGTTGTGGCGCCATGAACCATGGCGCCATGGCCTTGGCCTTTGGCCAAGGCTAACTTGTAAAGCGCTTTAGCGCTAGCCTTGTCATGGCTTATGGTTCGTGGTGCCATGCTATGTGGCGCTATGACTTTGGCATCTGGCCAAGGTCAACTTTGTTGCAGCTGGCGCGTGCTGGCTATGTCTTGGTTATTATGTGCGTGTTTACGCTACAACATACTTGAAGTCATGGCGTGTTTATCCATGGTGTGTTAGACCAACCTGAGTTTAGGATGAGGTCTGTTTAAGCATGTTTAGGCTGTAGTATGTCTCTCAGGGAGTTCTGGACAGGCCTATAACTTCGATATTCCTGAGGTTTTCATCAAGACTCGAATGTTGAGTCGTATAAAGAGGAAATCCGTGAAGATGCGTCTCTGTTAATTCTTCACCATGTACCATATAGTGACCTGGTTCTGATGCCGAGGAATTCGAGGCGATGTCGACATGAAGCAGGTTGATGGGTTTAATGTGTTGGTGAGATTAGCAGTACTGCACTATGATATCATCCTCTCCACCGGGGGTTATAAGAGAGAACTCATAAAGAGTTTATTCAGCTCGTAGAACGGGTTGCATTCTGAGCTTATGGAGATGTGCCTGAATAGGCAATTGCCTTTAAGTTAGGCCTATTTAAAGAGTATTTTTTACAATCTTGCCCCTCCCTCTTTTTTCACCATCTACAGCTGGCCATCCCCTTTGCCACTATGCCAAGTCACATTGGGATGGCACTGACCATCCCCTAGGCCACTAGGCCAAATCACATTGGGATGGCGCCGGTCATCCCCTAGGCCACTAGGACAAATCACATTGGGATGGCTCTGACCATCCCCTAGGCCACTAGCTAGGCCAAACCGTCATGGGATGGCGCTGGCCATCCCCAGGCCACTAGGCCAAGTCACATTGGATGGCGCTGGCCATCCACTAGGCCACTAGGCCAAGACACATTGAGATGGCACTGGCCATCCACTAGGCCACTAGGCCAAATCACATTGGGATGGCGTTGGCCATCCCCTAGGCCACTAAGCCAAGTCACATTGGGATGGCGCTGGCCATCCCCTAGGCCGCCAGGCCAAACTGTCATGGAATGGCGCTGGCCATCCCCTAGGCCACTAGGCCAAGTCACATTTGATGGCGCTGGCCATCCCTTAGGCAACTAGGCCAAGTCACATTGGGATGGCGATAGCCATCCCCTAGGCCACTAGACCAAGTCACATTGGGATTTCCCTGCCATCCCTTAGGCCACTAAGCAAGTCACATTGGGATGACGAGCCATCCCTTAGGCCACTAGGCCAAATCAAATTGGGATAGCGCTGGCCTTCCCCTAGGCCACTAGGCCAAACCATCATGGGATGGCGCTAGCCATCCCCTAGGCTAATAGTCCAAGTCACATTGGGATGGCGCTGGCCATCCCCTAGGCCATTAGGCCAAGTCACATTTGATGGTGCTGGCTATCCCCTTGGCACTAGGCCAAGTCACATTGGGATTGCGCTGGCCATCCCCAAGGTCACTAAGCAAGTCACATTGGGATGGCGATGGCCATCCCCTAGGCCACTAGGCCAAGTCACATTGGGATGGCGCTGGCCATCCCCTAGGTCACTAGGCCAAGTCATATTAGGATGGTGCCGGCCATCCCCTAGGCCGCTAGGCCAAGTCACATTGGGATGACGTTGGCCATCCCCTAAGCCAATAGGCCAAGTCACATTTGATGGCGCTGGCCATCCCCTAGGCAACTAGGCCAAGTCACATTGGGATGGCGCTAACCATCCCCTAGGCCACTAGACCAAGTCACATTGGGATGACGTTGGCCATCCCCTAAGCCACTAAGCAAGTTAGCGCCATCCTCTAGGCCACTAAGCCCAATCACATTGGGATGGCGATGGCCATCCCCTAGGCCACTAGGTCAAATCACATTGGGATAGCGCTAGCCATCCCCTAGGCCACTAGGCCAAACCGTCATTGGATGGCGCTAGCTATCCCCTAGGCCACTGGGCCAAGTCACATTGGGATGGTGCTGGCCATCCCCTAGGCCACTAGGCAAGTCACATTGGGATGGCGCTGGCCATCCCCTGGGCCAGTAGGCCAAATCACATTGGGATGGCTCTGGCCATCCCCTAGGCCACTAGGCCAAGCCTTATTGGGATGGCGCTGGCCATCCCCTAGGCCACTATGCCAAGTCACACATTGGGATGGCGCTGGCCACTAGGCGAAATGACATTGGGAGTGTAGTGGCCATCCCTAGGCCAATATGCCAAACCGTCATGGGATGGCGTTGGCCATTCCTTAGGACACTAGGCCAAGTCACATTGGGATGGCGCTGGGCATCCCCTAGGCCACTAGGCCAAGTCACATTGGGATGACACTGGCCATCTCCTAGTCCACTAGGACAAATCACATTGGGATGGCGCTGGCCATCCAAATTACATTGGGATGGCATTGGCTATCCCCTAGACCACAAGGCCAAACAAACCATCTAGGGATGGCCATGGCCATCTCTGACCACTAAGACAAATCATCTAGGGATGTCCATCCCTGCCCACTGGGCCAAGCCGATCACCTAAGTCACGATGATAATCTGTGATATCTCTGACTACTTAGATGAAACCTGATTTTAGACTATGTCATAATCTGGCCACTTGGTCAGATTAAGCTTACAAGCAGCGCCAGTCTATGCAATGTTATGGTCATCTATGACCAAACCTATTCTCATGATCTGTTTTGTTTACCTTCCATGGTAATGCTATAGAAGTAATCTCATGACAATACTACTTTAGCCAAACACATGTTCGAGATATTTCTTAATTATCCATATTCTCTTACACGAAAGTCATCTCACATCCTTATAATAAGTATTGATAAAGACCCAACATCCAGTGAAGGCAAGGTCAACAAAGTCATTATGAAGTTACTCAAATGAAGAGTCATACATATCATTCAACAGAGATGTCAAATTTGGCACAAATGGGGGGAGTTACATTAGGGTTTTGGTCTGGCGGTCTACCGTAGTTGTGGCGTGACACCCACTTAGAAAGAGGTTATACTCGTGGGAAATACTGGGGTAATGGGTAGTGGGCATGAATGACAGTTAAGCTATCTCTACTTGAGTAACTCCATCATTCCACTATC
Source organism: Papaver nudicaule (assembly GCA_023529015.1). Lineage (NCBI taxonomy): Eukaryota > Viridiplantae > Streptophyta > Magnoliopsida > Ranunculales > Papaveraceae > Papaver > Papaver nudicaule. The sequence continues at coordinate 13,380 of JAJJMA010151345.1, forward strand.
TCCACTTTACCATTTTCCTCCACGATTAACATGAGATCAGTGTATTTCTGAACATATTATAAATGGATGGCTCCATCTGTTTCCAAGGGACAACTCATCACAATCTATCTTAGTTTAACTCATTTCAGTTCATCTCGATTCATCTTTCATTTTCGAGCAAAACCTGAGATTCATATTCAATTGAGAAATCCTTGCGAAACCAGAAGGAAAACAAAGTTGTCCTCGACAACCATCATTTTCCTACGTTATTCAGAATCCACACACATTACACATTTCACCAGAAATACTTGGTCTCACTCTTTCTCTGCTTCCCTCCCTAAGACCAACCCTATCTCCTCATCTGTGACCGAAGCAAGCCTAGAACGACAATTGTCTTGGTTTAGGCTAGATTTGTTCGACTTTGATTTCTCGAACTTGAAAGTACTATTTTGCAGTACATTTGTTTTCCAGGGTAAAACATTTGGCGACCACAGTGGGAGATCAATCTCTCGGTTTCAGTAACTTCATTTCATTCAAGGGTGGTCAAACTTAGGTTGGGATAAACATCAATAAAATTAACTTTACACCCATGGATAGTGACGGCGCCATCACCACTGCAGTTCCAGCCGTCCTCACAACCCAGTTATCATTCTCCCCTAGCGCGAGCCCTATCCTCTCGGAGATGGTTCTTACTCCAAAATATTCATTCTTGCTCAAATGAAGATGGTAGATCCTCAAACAAGAATACGTTCTTACCTGGAAGTCCTGATGTCTCAGTCAAGCTAATGACAAGAGGTCGCGAAGATGACCATGTCCAATGATGCTTGAGGAATACCTACCACTGACAACAAGGAGGCTTCACGGATACGTTCCTCTTATGTTGTAGAAATACGAGGGGACTGAAAGATATTCCAGCACAACAAGAAATCCCAACAACAACCAAAGTTCATCAACGACGGCCCCAACCTTATCAGAAAGAACAAGCGTCTTCTCCAGCCTTCAACGATATTACAACAATGTTTTAATCCAAGCTATTTCAGAAGAAGAAAGAAGGAAGGCCCCGGCCACCGCAGAATATCAATCTAAGCATGTGCTTCCAGAATCAACAACACCTCCAGCACATGAAGAGACAGTCTAACCACCTGATTTCCCTTGCACTATAGCAGGAGTGATCAAATGGTTGGAGACATAAACGCAGAATGGAGAAATCAAGCTATCACATGTACATAAACGCAACTTACTGCCGAATATAAGCGAAACTCTAGATATTTTTATTTCCCCAGATTTGCCCATCATCACACCAACAGATGTTACGGCTTAAGATGTATTTTTAAGAAGCAAAACAAAATAGGGAAACTTCAGCTAGATACAGGGGACTCAAGGAACAATACTCAATACTATGTTACGGGCTTCACCACGCGAGAAAAAACCTGTGGGTCAAGAAGCCACACTGCTACTACAAAAATCTCAGGAATATCCCTCGTCTTCGATCCTGCATTAAAAGACATTACTTTTACCAAAGAAGATAGGATGACAGAAGAAAGTCATAAATCAATCCTTGTACGTGACAACACATATCCAGAAAGCTGAATTCAAGCGAGCACTCATAAATACCAGAGTTTCGGTCGACGTCATCCTCATCAAGACTCTTAAAGCAGCAAAAATTTAGCAACGCAAGATCGTGCGCCATCCCATTATAATGAAAATTTTTGAAGGTAACAAAACCAGCACTTATGAAAATATTCATTTAGATTTGCAAGTGGGCCCGATTCATGCAAAAAGTCAAATTCCATGTAATTGAGAAAGAGCCAGAGTACCACATGGTATTGGGACGACCATGGCTCCGTGAGAACAAGGTGTTCTCATCTACTTACCAGTGATCTATGAAAGTTGTATTGGATGAGAAGATTATTCAGATAACGGCGTCATCCTTCCCTTACTCATCGGTATATGACACCGAACTGTTTGAATCTCAAGACGAAGCTCCAAACAAGATTTACACGACAATGCTACCCGATTGGATGTCAGTAATGGAGGCATCCGTTTCATGAGATCCCTCATCGTCAGAACTATCCCCGAGAAAGTAGAATGCCTATAAGAGTCGAGTTACCCATCGCCTCGACAAACAAGCAATATGGATTATCGTTGTCAGATGGTACTATCAATGAAGTAGGCAAAAGGAAATGAGAGACCGCATATTATCATCAGTTCAAACGTTCCGCCCGTACGTCAACCCCAGCATCTCCCTCAGCAGAAGCTGCGCGACGTAAGATGGACCCAACACTGGCAAATGCACCAGAAATTACTCACAGACAACAACTATCAAATGAGAACCTGGATATACCTGATTGCTCTCTCTTTCTCTCCATGGAAAATGTGATCATGCTACCTTTTTAAATCGTCTTTTGGCAAGGCTCAGCCAACCAAACAAGATATGCTGGGAGCGGAAGGCGTTCACAAAGATCCATTACCCGTCAAAATTTTGTTTTCCCCGTCGAGCCAGTGGACCCTAAGAATCCTTGATGATGAATTTATGCAGCACTCGATACTCATCTAAGGAACGACAAGAGGATGTCTTAACCACTTTTAACTAAGTCACTTCTGGAAGGTGTATCCCGTTCGTTGAAGAGACGGAGACACACCGCATGACAGTAAGGGAGAAACGACCTCAGGAAAATACTATAGGGGACTGCCCACCACAATACATATCTATGGCATCTCACCAAACAAGACAACCCATCTGCCACGACAATCACCCTGGAGAAAGATAAGAGAGTCCTATGATCATGTTAGAAGAATACCAATGGGGACTACCCAAGTGAAATCCAAGTTCTGCATCACCTCAGAATATCCAAACCATGATGTGATATTGGAAGGAACCTTAGATCCACAACAGCGGAGCACTGACAGATGAAGATACGTTATCCCACGCCAAGGATAGACGACATGAGAAAAGACAAATAGGTTGGCAACACCATCTTTACCTACCTAGTATTCGTCTACCGCAATGAATACATCATACATATCCTTATATCATTGCAAACCCCGGGGAACAGAAGTCGTATCTACCTCCCTCTTACAACAACAACGAAAAAGAAGTTGGTTCATCTACCCAGACTGAGGAAAACCTGAAAACAAAGAGGTGATCGAAGAAGCCCAAGAGGACCATTACAACTATATGTGGTTGGGAAGAACCATAAATAAAGAAGCTCATGATACTCTAGTTAACAAATACCTCATCAACAAATAATATTCGATGAAACCCTTCGTCGACACTACTCGTAAAGGAATCAAGAGAAAAGGTAAGTCGTACAAGAAAATATAACACCAGCAACAACCCTAGCATATTAGCAACAACAAAGGGTGGATTTAGTCTCCTTAGCAGGGGACTGGATAATCCGGTTTGGCGAAAAATCCCAAGTGAGATGAACTTGGGGACTTGATACATGCATAATTTACAAAATGTCTAAGGAATCTCCAAGAAGTTTTATGAGCGACGCTGTCGAAATTCATCTTTGAACTCAAGAATGTTAAGGCGTATTGCCCCTCTCAAGCAGTAAGGCAGGTTTCCCCCAAAATATCCTAGAAAGGCTACAAATGCGGTGTTACATACTTCAGGGGACAAAGGAAGAAAAACGTACCAATGAATGATAAATGAAGAAAAGCTTTCTACACAACATATGTTCGTATACGTCTGCCACAACATACTAAAGGTTTCTGAGGAAGGCATCAACTATATGTGCTTATCACCAGCGACATCAACTTGAAGTCTAAAGATTCTCTGCGTGGGTGAAAGATGAGTCTGAATATTGGGGTTAAACGTCAAATTCAGAGATCATATGAAGATTCAACAGCCTCTGGAGTGAATAACGTGCAAATAAGCGTTTCTGTACGGGATTGAGGCAACTCAAGCTCGTCAAAGCAGGGCCGACAACCTTTCTGCGACAGCTCCAGTAATCCAAGCCAAGGGAAAGAAGTATATGGCCAGAGCTTATTAGAGCATGGCTCGGTCAACCTCACTAAGTGTTGGTATGTCAAGCTTAGTTGTCAAATTTAGTGATCAAAACTTGACCGCTAAACAACACACATTAGGTAAAGTCATGAGTGAGTTAGATTTAGGTTGTGGAAGATTTTGGTAGGATTTGGAATCACTACTTGAAGAGTTGAAGAAAGACTGAAGTTCAAACGAAGACATTCGGCTTCATCATTCAAGACGTTAGTGAATCTGAAAAGACAAGGGTACCGAGTACACCACCAATCTTTTATTTTAGTCCACCTACAAGTCAAACCTTGAACGATTCCTGTAATCAAGAACTCAAGAACAAGATCTCCTTCAGATATGATTGATTCACACGAGGGAGTCAATACAAGAATCCGAAAGACTATGTCAATCGACCAAGTACAATACTTTAATTATAAATGATAACTCAAATATAATGCGGAAGTAAAGTAAAGTACACACAAGATTTTGTTAACGAGAAAACTACAAACTCGTAGAACAACCCCGGGACCTAGTCAAGTTTTGAATACTATTAAGAATTAAGCCGCCAACACACCTACTCTCAGACTTCGGACTAGCTGGTGCAGACAATACGAACCTAATACGACTATTAGTCACAAAGATTTACCCTCAGTATTCCTACGCCTGCAACCACAGCAAGGTGGTCCCGCACATGTACTCCCTTACGCAAACAGACGTCCTTTACTGTCTTACGCAAGAGTTGCCTCACAGCCCGTCGCGAGGACTATCGCTACCCGACCTCCAATCGGACGATTACAACCTTATGAACAACAACCAAATAGCGGCATGTCAAATAGATGATATCCTTGGTAACTAACAGATATTTCAACGAAGTTGTTTTACACCAAGAGCGAGGATATTGAGTTTACTTAGGCAATAAACACCTCGATATATCGACCAAGGTTTCAAAACCTAAACTCCCGAAAGAGCAACCTTGTCGTCCCAGTTAGAATCAAGCAGATAGCTATAGCAAGTACGATATGATATGACCTTGAAGAACGGTGTACCTGCAAAGAACAGATCCAATAACAACGATCTTGATTCCACTCAATATCTATAGTTTAGGCACACAAACCGAAGGCGGCTTGCTGACAAATCCAGGTTAATTGATAAAGAGTACGTTCTAATCACAACGATCTTGAGTGGCCTTATAGCAGAAGAGAAGGACCATAGAATAAACAAGATCTCAAGGTTCGATAGACGTGATAGAACAGAACAAGTACAATACAAAGAAGACTAGTAAACATAAACTAGTTTCCCGTAAGAGGTACTTCTAGGATTCTCGATCCCTAGAGAAGACTTTGACGCAATTCTAGACCAAGAACAAAAGCTCAAAGGTAACTGAAAAGAAAAACGACAAACACAAGCTTACACTTCCTATGAAGAGCTTGGTAGAGGGATAAAGCTTTTAGGAGAGATACCACTCCTATTTATATTGACTTAGGCTTAGCTTTGAAGTGAGGCAAACTTAATTTCGGAAATTCCACAAAGCACATTTACATATTAATTCCGAAATTCCTCATTTAGTCTCATAGCATTTAATGAGATCTAATACTCTAGCATTTTACATTAATGAAAAATATAATTCATAAAGAAAATATATTTTCGAAAGATGTTTAGCCTAGGGCAATCAAAGCAAATAATATTCATAAGGTATATTTGGATATTTTTTTTAATTCGAAATATAGCGCTTACCAAATATGCTCCCTGGGAAATAGCTCAATTCCAAACGTGTCCTTTTGTTTCGAAAATCTCCTTAAATATTATTACTTCCAAATGTCGTCATCATCTTTAACAATGTCGACATTACTTCCTTGGTATTACTGGGCTAACCAGATGAACCTAGGTGGAAGTGGGATCTGGTCCAACGTGGTTCAACGTTCCGCATAAACGTATCATAACAGACGTGGACAAGCCTTGTGTGTTAAGCTTAAGTGAACATGTAGGTTCAACAGACATTCTGAATCACGCAAATAGATATACCATTGGAGTACGGTGCGAGATTCCACGAGTAATAGCAGAATATTAAATCTCCTGAATTCTTGATTCCAATATAGATGTCAAGTTAATGATATCCAATAATTCAAATCAAAACATCAAATGAATAATCAAATGAATATTTACTCTGTCGGATTGATCAGAAATCATGTGTCTACCTATCTGAAGCGACTAACCATTTTTTGATGATGACTCAATCTCACTTTAGTTGTACATTGAAGATGAACAAATTCAAACTTCAAACCGAGAATATCAATATCAAACTCATTAATTCGTTGAAGCACAAATAAAAAAATGTAGAGTTTGAACTTCAAAGTTACGCATTCTGAGATAACCATATTATGGTTTCGAAACGTGCATCTGTTTTGGCAGAAACCAAATTAAGGTTTCGGAACCTAAAGTTCATTATATGACCAGAACCGTATTAAGGTTCCCAAATCAAGTTTCCATATAGCGAAACCTATATAAAACTTGGTTTCGAAATCTAGATTTAGTTTAAAAAAACCTTGGTTAAGGTTTCGAAACAAGAAACACATGTTACTCCACAAATGTTTGGTGTCGTACTTGAGAGTCCATGTGGTCGAGAACCGTTTCAGCATCACACCTTTTTAGCCTCGACGCATAAGAATATATTTCCCGGTTCACATAAACCTTTAGGAAACCCCAGGGTCTTTTCGACCTTTTAGAACTCACATGGTCAAGACGCATTGGCCTCGATTCTCAAGTCATTGTAACCCAACAAACATAGTTACGAATCTGTGTTATCTCATTGGTCACAATATTTAGTTTCGGACCAATAGCTTATGAATACGAAAACCAGATTATGGTTTCGAAATCAACGTTTAGTTTTACCAAAACCTACATTGAGGTTTCGAACATTGAAAATTCATAAGTTGAGAATACACAAATATAGTTTCGGAATCCAGAAGTGAGATATGGCATACAAGATGTTCATATACAGAATCAAATAAATGATTCAGAACTTCAGTATTCAGAGACAAACCATGACGTAGTATTCGTATCTCGGAACAGCAGTATTTCGAGTCTACACAACATAAGTGTGAGTCACGATCCCTCTTACATTAGCTCATACAAGTATATGTAATCAATCCGACAGAGCCAGACTAGGTAAGAAAAGACACACTACTGTGATGGATTAAATCTCGTAGTACTACCGAGATAACATCACATTGCTATATCCAACTCGAAAGGTTTTAGGAAAAAACTTTATATTAACTTAGAGACGAAGAAGAAAAGAAAGCTCTAAGCAATATGGAACGTCATAACTACAACACAAATACTGCAAGCGATAATGTGGAGTTATCTTAAGACACACTGATCACGAGTGATCAAGTCATAACGTAAAACTCAAGATGAGAGTTATGTTTATGTCTTTTGTAGCACAAGTGTAAAAGATAATGGAATCACGTTATTTAGATTCACTAACCCCTTGAATGATGAAGCCGGATGTCTTTGTTTGATCTTCAGTCTTTCTTCAACTCTTCAAGTACTGATTCTAAATTCTACCTAAATCTTCCACAACCTAAAGCTAACTCTCTCATGACTTCACCTAATTGTGTGTTGTTTAGCGGTCGAGTTTTGATCACTAAAGTTGACAACTAAGCTTGACATACCAAGACTTAGTGAGGTTGACCGAGCCATGCTCTAACAGAATCTAAATAACGCGATTCCATTATCTTTTACATATGTGCTACAAATGACAAAAACATAACTCTCTTCTTGAACTTTACGTTATGACTTGATCACTTGTGATCAGTGTGTCTTAAGATAACTCCACTTTATCGCTTGCGATATTTGTGTTGAAGTTATGACGTTCCAATATTGCTTAGAGCTTTCTTTTCTTCTCTGTCTCTAAGTAATATAAGGTTTTTCCTAAAACCTTCGAGTTGGATATAGCAGTGTGATGTTGTCTCGGTACTACTACGAGATTTAATCCATCACAGTATTGTGTCTCTACTTACCTAGTATGACTCTGCCGGATTGATTAGCAAATACTTGTACGAGCTAAATGTAAGTGAGATAATGACTCACACTTATGTTGTGTAGACTCAATATACTGTTGTTCTGAGCATCGAATGCCACGTCTTGGTTTGACTCTGAATACTGAATTTCTGAATCATTTACTTGATTCTGTATATGAACATCTCGTATGCCATATTAAACTTCTGGATTCCGAAACCATATTCTTGTTATCTCATCTTATGGATTTTCAACGTTCGAAACCTCAATGTAGGTTTTGGTAAAACTAAACGTTGATTTCGAAACCATAATCTGGTTTTCGTATTCGTGAGCTATTGGTCTGAAACTTAAATATTGTGACCAATGAGACAACATGAGTTTGAAACTATGTTTGCTGGCTAACAGTGACTTGAGAATCAAGCTCAATGAATCTTGACCATGTGAGTTCTAAAAGGTCGAAAAGACCCTGGGGTTTCCTAAAGGTTTATGTGAACCGAGAAATATAACCTGTGCGTCAAGGCTAAAAAGGTGTGATGCTGAAACGCTGCTTGACCACATGGACTCTCAAGTTCGACAAACATATGTGATAAAACTCTAATATGTGTTTCTTGTTTTGAAACCTTAACCAAGGTTTTGTTAAACAAAATCTGGATTTCGAAACCTCACTTTGGTTTCGCTATATGGAAAGTTGATTTGGGAACCTTAATTTGGTTCTGGTCATATAATGAACTTTAGATTTCAAAACCTTAATCTGGTTTCTGCCAAACAGTATGTAGGTTTCGAAACCTTGAAATGGTTATCTCGGAATGCGTATTTTCGAAGTTCAAACTCTAGCATTTTGATTTCTGCTTCAGCAAATTAATGAGTTTGATATTCTCAGTTTAAAGTTTGAATTAGTTCATCTTCAATGTACAACTAAGTTGTTTGAGTCATCATCAGAAATATGGTTAGTCGCTCTAGTTAGTAGACACATGATTTCTGATCAATACTGTACGTGATTAGATCTTCGTATGATTTTACTACTTGATCAAATATTCATTTGATGTTTTGATTTGAATTCTTGGATATCATTAACGTGATCATCTACATTGGAATCAAGAATTCAGGAGATTCAACATTTTGTTATTGCTCGTTTGAATCATGCACTGTACATCCATGGTATATCTTTATACATGATTCGGAATGTCTCTTGAACCCACGTGTTCACTTAAGCTTAACACACAAGGCTTGTCCATGTCTGTAAGGATACGTTTATGCGGAACGTTGAACCACGTTAGACCAGATCCCACTTCCACCTAGGATCGTTCTGGCCCGTCAAGCAAGCCTAGGAAGTGATGTCGACATTATTAAAGCTGATGACGACATTTGGAAGTAATAATACCTTAAGGAGATTTTTGAAACAAAAGGACACGTTTCGAATTGAGCTATTTCCCAGGGAGCATATTTGGTAAGCACCATATTTCGAATTAATGAATCCAAATATACCTTATGAGTATTATGTGCTTTGTTTACTATTGGCCAAACATTTATTGAAAATATATTTTCATTTAAGAATTATATTTTTCTTTAATGTAAAATGCTATAGTATTAGATCTCATTAAATGGTATGAGACTAAGTGAGGAATTTCAGAACTAATATGGAAATGTGCTTTAATGAATTTCCGAAATTAAGTTAGCCTCATTTTAAAGCTAAGCCTTAGTCAATATAAATAGGAGCGATATCTCTCCTGAAAGATTTATCCCTCTACCAAGCTCTTCTTCGGAATTGATAGCGTGTGTCTGCCGCTTTTCTTGTCAGTTACCTTTGAGCTGCTCTCGGTCTAGAAGTGCGTGAAAGTCTTCTCTAGGGATCGAGAAGCCTAGAAGTACCTCTGCGGGAAACTTTTTATGTTTTACTAGTCTTCTTTGTGTTGTACTTGTGTTCTGTTCTATCACGTCTATCAGACCTTGCGATCTTGTTTATTCTATGGTCCTTCTCTTCTGCAATAAGGCCACTCAAGATCGTTGTGATTAGAACATACTCTTTATCTATTAACCTGGATTTGTCAGCAAGCCGTTTTCGGTTTATGTGCCTAAACTATAGATATTGAGTGGAATCAAGATTGATATTATTAGATTTGTTCTTTGCAGGTATACACCGTTCTTCAAGGTCATATCATATCGTACTTGGTACAACTATCTGCTTGATTCCAACTGGGACGACAAGGTTGCTCTTTCGGGAGATTAGTTTTTTCAAACCTTGATCGATATCTCGAGGTGTTTATTGCCTAAGTAAACTCAATATCCTCGATCTTGGTGTAAAATGACTTCGCTGAAATATTTGTTAGTTACCAAGGATATCATCTAGCGATTTGACCTGCCGCTATTTGGTTGTTGTCCATAAGGTTGTAATCGTCCGATTGGAGGTCGGGCAGCGATAGTCCTCGCGACGGGCTGTGAGGCAACTCTTGCGTAAGGCAATAAATGACGTCTGTTTGCGTAAGGGAGTACATGTGCGTGACCACCTTGCTGTGGTTGGAGGCGTAGGAATACTGAGGAGAAATCTTTGTGACTAATAGTTGTATTAGGGTCATATTGTCTGCACAAGCTGATCCGAAGTCTGAGAGTAGGTGTGTTGGCGGCTTAATTCTTAAGAGTATTCAAACTGGACGAGGTCTCAGGGTTTTTCTACGAGTTTGTAGTTTCCTCGTTAACAAAAATCTTGTGTGTACTTTACTTTACTTCCGCGTTATATTTGATTTATCATTTATAATTAAAGTATCGTACTTGGTTGTTGACATAGCCTTTCAGATTCTTGTATTGACTCCCTTGTGGTGTACTCGGTACCCTCGTCTTTTTAGAGCTGTCCCCACTCCCTCGACCGCCAGAGGTATCATTATCCCTCAACCACCAGAGATGTCCTCACTCCCTCGACCGCCAGAGAGTTGTCTTCTCTCCCTCAACCACCAGAGATGTCCATTTTCCCTCACCCAGTAGAGTTACGACCTCTCCTCTACCCCAAGCACATGATTCAAGACAAGACAAGGGCGTTTTCGTGATCAATTCAGGAGGTTACTGTACCAAAAGATTCCCATGGATATCTACTACAACATACTCAAATTTCATCAAGATCCAGTAAGCCGTTTGCGAGATACGAGAAATACACTGAAGCTTGTGCAAACAAAAAACTATAAGGTTTCTGAATTCACGAAGAACCATTGGATGTTGCTGCCACCGCTGTTCTCCGGAAAACACCTTATTACTCAAGCAAGCGTACTGAAGACCTCGTGTCCGTTTGAAAAGCTATCTCCACAGGGGATTAATAAAGGACAATAAGATAGAGTCACGAATCACGAAGACGCAAACCGAAAGGAATCCGATTTCCCTTAGAATATTGAAATTCTTATCTTATGTGAATAAACTCATTGAAGCTCAGCAAGGACTAGCGGGTTGAATCATGACATGATCCCTGTGTTCGAAAGAATTAGTCTGAGATGACAAATCACGTCACACCGGTCTGCACTGACACTCGGAATATCAAGGGCAAAGGATGATCATGGTGTTAAGCATACGCACTACGCTGCTGGAGGGATTGTCACTTACTAGTTCTCTTGGGAATCCACGTGAAAGGTCTCTTCTTAGTAACACTGTTGGAATGTACGTTACATCTTAAGTCTAATATACGCCAAGGATACTGCTCGAAGAAAATCAGCTAAGTATCATGAATTAAAATTTTACAATTTTGGTTAAACATGCCGCTTTGTCTTAACACATAGTTACCCGCCACCATGGAAACTATTAGCGAAGCCTTGACGATAGCCAAAATAAATCAGGATAAATTATAGCTAATCGATTACCACTTAAGGGTAACATAAAGTATAACACCAATATCTTCCATTGTGTTAACACTTACATGCTAGTACCAACATTTGCATTGGCCCTGCCAACAACATTTGGTAGCACTGAATTTGCTTATATTCTTGAAGGAAAACGTAGTTTTTCCCGATTTTAATGAAGATCTTAAAAGAACTTCTGCACACAGGTGGAAGAGCTACCACTCACGATGCTCCTAGGAAATCTGAGTAAGAGCTAACCCTTATCAGTATTTTATTTCACCATAGCCATATTTATATCACAGAATCACACTTGACGGTTGTATCGCCAGTGATATTTTTCTGTAAATCGCATTGTCGAACTTATAACTAGGTTTTTGACACTTAGTTTTTCGACCCGATGACTTATGCACATATACAAGCAAAACATGATTTTAGTACTGGCCTTTAAGAGGCAATCTTCCTATCCCACACTGTTTAAAATATATTATCATATTATTATAACCAATCACCATCTTATGCTTACATTGGAATAATATCATTCCACACTAAGCAGGGACTTAATGTAGATGATGGATTTTGGAGTATGGGTAAAAGTGTAAAACAACAGAATGGGCTTAGAATAAGCCCATGTTAAAGGATATAATTTTACACCACCCAACAAGGCATAATGAATCACGATGTGACTAGGAGAGCAGGACCGCTACGACGACCCTGGTTAGACAAGGAATGCTCTGGCCAGCACCGTCTTATGGTCATACGCCACCCTTGTTGTACTTGGTCATTACATGGCCATGCCAAATTATTATGCAATCAGGAAAGCAGGACTGCTGCAACGACTCTGGTTAGACAATGAACGCTCTGGTCAGGACCAACTTATGGTTACGCCACCCTTGGTGTGCTTGGCCATTACATGGCCAAATCTTCTAGGCCACTAGGCAAAATCACATGGGGATGGCGCTGGCCATCCCCTAGGCCACATCACATTGGGATGGCGCTGGCCATCCCCTAGGCCACTAGGCTAAGAAAATCTTGGATGGCACTGCTCATCCCCTAGGCGACTAGGCCAAATCACATTGGAATGGCGCAGGCCGGCCATCTCCCAGGGCAATAGGCCAAATCACATTGGGATGACGCTGACCATCCCCTAGGCCACTAAGCAAAACCTCCATAGGATGACGCAGGCTATCCTCTAGGCCACTAAGAAAAGTCGCATTGGGTGGCTCTGGCAATCCCCTAGGCCACTAGGAAAAGTCACATAGGGAAGGAGCTAGCCATCCCCTAGGCCACTAGGCCAAATAACATTGGGATGGCGGTGGCCATCCCCTAGGCCACTAGGCCAAACTGTCATTGGAATGGCGCTGACCATCTTCTAGGCCACTAGGCCAAATCACATTTGGATGGCGCTGGCCATCCACTAGGCCAAGTCACATTGGGATGGCGCTGGCCATCCTCTAGGACACGAAGGCAATTCACAATGGGATGGCGCTGGCCATCCCCTAGGCCACTAGGCCAAATCACATTGGGATTGAGTTCGCCATCCCATAGACCACTAGGCAAATCACATTGGGATGGCACAGGCCATCCCTCAGGCAGCTAGGTCGAATCACATTGGGATGGCGCTGGCCATCCCCTAGACCACTAGGCAAAATTACATTGGGATGGAGCTGACCATCCCGTAGGCCACTAGACCAAACCGTCATAAGATGGCTCTTGCCATTCCTTAGGCCACTAGGACAAGTCACATTGGGATAGCGTTGGCCATCCCCTAGGCCACTAGGCCAAATCACATTGTGATGGCGCTTGCCATCCCCTAGGCCACTAGGCCAATCACATTGGAATGGCGCTGGCCATCATCTAGGCCAAATCACATTGGGATGGCCTTAGGCCACGA
>JAJJMA010151351.1:0-12962 GCA_023529015.1 Papaver nudicaule
TTCACGAACCTGTTCGTGAACCCCTTAATTCAGAATTAGGGTTTAACTGGATCCGCTGGAAGTTCTGGGCTGGGCCAGTACTTAGACGTGTTAGACGCCCTCAGCTATAATCCACTGGACTCTTTCTCGAGAGTACTCCTTTAGATTCACCAATATCCAACAAGTGATTTGCAAGCAAACCATTGCAATGGAAAAATGGTATCGAATCTATCTCATGCATTCTTGTAAACTTAGTATTCATGGGAACAAATACCAACATAACACATGGTCATGTAGACAAGAACACGATCTCAATCGCTATTAGTATCTCTACTAAAGTAGCCGACTATTTCGAAAGATAGAATAAGTAGAATAGAAGAATTTCCATAAGTCATAACTCCTACTAACCTTTTGTCGATGATGAATAATTGATGTCTTCTTTGTCTTCACAGTCTTCGTCTTCAAGGTCTCTACTACTTTGTCTATATCCCAATTCCGAAATCTAAACTCTAGTAGGCTAAATCAAGATTGAGTTTTGACACCTAAAACTGACAACCGGCTTGACATACCAACACTAGTGGGTTTGACCGGACAATGCCCTAACAACAAGGGCTATGAATGGACATATGTTCCACAAAGAGAGGGTATGTCAGTGAAACCTCAAACAACTTCTTCAAAGCCTCTGTCTTCTCCAAGGGGGCGACTGACGTTTGGATATTCCTACTACACTCAATTATGCAAACATAGGTAAAGACAAAGATCTGACTGCCACAACTTGACTACAATCCACTCTAGCTAACCCGGGTCTTGGGTTCAACCCGTTTGTCTTCGGTGTGCCATGTTTCAACAGTGAAATCCGATAAACCGGATCCAACAAAGGTAAAGGTTCAGCAAATCCTCCAGCCCAAGCCCACTCGTCTATTACAAATTTCCTTAACCTTCAGGATTTTGAGGCCTTGTTTCACGAAGGCAAATATCCACTCTCGAACTGCTTCACTCCTGAGTATGCCAGAGAAGTCCTTCAATATCTTCAACAATTTGATGCTCATATCAACATTGCTATAAACCTTGAGCGCTAGGATCCCTTGCTTGTTCAGGTTGTCTTTCAAGATTTTTAGAGCGAAAATATGATTCCACTTACTTTAATTTTATTTCCATATGGTATGGGTATATTATGCTCTTATACAAAAAAAGAATCGGGTTATTAAATTAGAGCCTCGTGGATGGTGTCCCTTCTATTGCGGTCAATCACAGGCACAACGATCAACCAAAACCCATCTATACAAGGAGGAATCCAACAACATTACAAACTACTCCAAAGTTCTATGATCCAACACAAGATTTTGCTGCAGCTCCATTTCCATCCAAATCTCGAAAATTGAAGAGTTTAACTGACATTACTGATAACCCATTGCGGATTGTCAACTCTAACACTGAAAATGCAATTGAGGGGAAAAGAAAAGGACCTTGGGGAAACTTTCACTACCATGAACAATATGAAAAGATTCATGATCTCCCATAATAACCCATGGTAAGAAGCTATCATCGGCAATATTTTCAATCTGTTCCAGAAATTAATCTTTTTAGCTAATTCGCCAGGACTACAATAACAACCTGTGAACAACCAAGTGGAATTGTGGGAACTGCTGACTAAGGCATTAACATGATTTGTGTGAAATTCAATAATCTCAATAGAGACATTAAATTCCAAGCAATAGCAAGAATACCAACAGTTCATACAATGCCACTCGGTTCAACAAAAAAGAAGTTATGCACCAACATCTTTTAAGATTTGGCTAATACCAGACTTTTTTTGTTTGCTTATTGAGCACATCATTCAAATAATTTTGAGTATGAGGTTTTCCAAGACCTTGACGTTTCCAAGCAATGACAGTGAAAATATCCCAAAAATATGAGATATGATGATACACAAATATGATAATGGTGTAGCTCTCAAAAAGGATGTAATGCATGCTAGTTCCATTAAAATAGTTATGTAAACGCATTATCATGTAATATTTAGAAAAAAAATGTATTTATAAATATTAGCGTCAGAGGTGCATACCTTGCTGGAAGAGTGGTTGCTCAGATCCAGAGTATTGCCTGATAGATTGTCATTGTTAGCAGTATGCTTTCTGTTAGGGCATTGTCCGGTCAAACCCCCTGGCGTTGGTATGTCAAGCTAGTTGTCAGTTTTAGGTGTCAAAACACAATTCTTGATTTAGTCTACTATAGTTTAAGTTTCATAATTGGGATATAGACGAAGTAGTAGATACATTGAAGACAAAAACTGCGTTTACAAATAAGACATCAAATATTTTCCATCGACAAAAGGTTAGTAGGAGTTATGACTTTATATGGAATTTCTTCTATTCTACTTATTCTATCTTTTGAAATAGTCAGCTACTTTAGTAGAGATATAGCGATTGAGATTTGTACTCTTGTCTACATAACCATGAGTTATGTTGGTATGTGTTCCCACCATACTAAGGTTACAAGGTACATGAGATAGATTCAATACATTTTCTGTAGCAATGGTTTGCTTGCAAATCACATGTAGGAATCTGGGTGAATCTAAAGGAGTACTCTAGAGCAGAGTCCATGGATTATAGTTGAGGGCGTCTCACACGTCTAAGTACTGGCCCAACCCAGAATTCTAGCGGATCCAGTTTAAACCTTAATCTGAGTGACGACGGTTCACGAACCTGTTCGTGAACAATAGCTCCGAAAATTTCTTCTGAGTCCCAAAACGTTGATCTGTATACGTACATGTACGTGAACCACAGATTCAATGCATTTGGCCGGAATTCAGACGGGCGGTTCACGAACTGTCCAAGTGAATATTCTGCAGGATTTTCACGCGGGTTAAACATCTAACTCCTTATCTCTTAGTTGGACTTGGTTTATCACGCAATATCTTTTGTGGTTCATCTAACGAATCTCAATGAGTCAATAAGATAAAGGTGTTCTCATGGTCATTGGATTTCTATCTTGAAGTAGTTAAGAGATAACAAACCACTTGGCAGATAAATGTTAAAAGAATTCCAATTGAGATTAACCTAGGGTTTCTTTGTGTGCAAGTCAAGTAACGGGCACGTTTTACATGGGCACTTGCTAACTTGTAGGTTAATAAATCTGTTGCTTTATCTCAAAGCAACCTATCTTATCGAGAGCTATAAATAGAGGATTAAATAACGAAAACCACAAGCATCAAGCATACGTGAAGTTTCACTGTGGAATTGATCGTAAACTATTTGCACTTCGGTGTAAGCTAGTTGTGGTAGTCATCCTTTATTAGGGAGCAGTTCCTCTGTGGGATTTACCTAACGACTATAAAGACTTCTCTTGAGAGTTTGGAAGCACAGGTAGGCGATAACGTACCTTTGTGGTTGTTATCAGATTAACATGTAACCTTGGTAACCTGATCACATTCTTGTCTATTCTACGGTCCTTATCTTCTGCAATAAGTCCATTCAATAACTGATACGTTACATACAAAGTTGAAGGAAGCAACGTACGGCTGCACATGGTGTTATAAGACCTAGTTAGCTTCAGTTGTGTAAGTTTCTTAAGTGATTCTTTTCACAGCTGAGGTAGAGACAAGTTGGGCATAGTTTACTCGGTTTACTTGTCAACCCCCACTTGTAAAGTAGATTTCCGTATGACCTGGAGCAATCCAAAGGAAGTCAACTTACATTTGTTAAACTGAAGAGGACAGTTCGAAACATAAAGTCAGTAATTAAGGTTGCAAAGCCGGTATTGTTGACATAAGCCTTTAACAGCTGTTAAAGCAACTCCTAGTTCTGTAAAGCCAATTCGCTTGGAGGAGTGCGTAGGGTCTTGCGGGATCCAAGAGACGTAAGGAGTGCGACAAAAGCCAATTCGCTTGGAGGGCTAAAGTTGGTCTCTGCTACATCCCAGACCGAAGTCTTATAATAGGCTAGAGTTTGTAGACAGTTAGTACTGTGTGGTGTCAATCTGGACGAGGTCCCGAGGTTTTTCTACAGGTCGTAGTTTCCTCGTTAAAAAAATCTCTGGTGTCTTGTGTGCTTTTACTTTCCGCATTATATCTCTGATTATATAATTAAAGCAAACACAAGAAGTACGTTATTCGTAACCGTCGAGTAAGTCCATAATCCATCTAGGGGATTTTCCAAGATTTGTCTTGAGTTGGACTGATCACTTGTGATCCTACTCCGGTTAACAAATTTGGATATTGATTTTTGAGATCGTCCATATCTTACCATAAGACTCACGATCCCAAACGAAAAGTTGGTTGTATTCCAGTACCCCTGATTTTTCAATTTTCCCTAATCAACTTAGGTCTGTAACTACCCCCCAACGTGTTCTTTTTTGCTTCATTTTGCTCCTTAGTGAGAACTCGCCCAAACTTCTACCCTTTACCCTTACTTTATTATCCAATAACTTATTAGTGCCATCTATTTTTTTTATTTTTTTTAATCGCTAAAGAATTTATGCTGATGAGTTTTGAACTCTGGTCATCATTATCATCGTCCAATGACTTTACCACTGTACTACGGTGACATCGGTGCATGCCATCTATTCTTATGATAAATATTTGCAGCTATACATAATTTACATCAAAATGTCAATATTTTTACGTTTATAATTATCATTTATATTGTTTAAGTGAGATAGGTGAGCCAAAAATTATTAATAAAAAACTAATTTATTCTTACGATAAATATTCATAGTTATAGAAAATTTACATCGGATTTATAAATCGTTTAAATGAGATGGATGAGATAAATATAATTTTTAAAAAAACTAATTTTAAGATTTAGATAGAGATCATCAGATCAATATGTTGAAAAAAAAATTCAACATATTTTCCAGAAATTGATCACTAAAATAGAGCCTGACCTAATTAGAGGCTGCAATAATTAATTCGGGGCTACCAAATAAAAACAAATAGGGACATTATGAAGTAATTTAAAAAACACCTTATCCAATATTTAGGTTAAATTAGTTATTAGATAAATAAAACTAGAGTTAGTGTTACCTATTGTAGTTAGAGTTAGAGTTATATGTTTTTGGTGAGTTAGAGAAGGAGAGTGAAAGAATTAAAAAGGGGGAAACTAGGTTTTCGAAGCAAATGAAGATTCACAAAATCCAAATAAAGATTACAATGCTTCAAATGATTATGTATAGCCCTAACAAATTGTAGACAATAATCGTCGAAATAAGCACAAAACCTCCATTTTTGAATGCATTAAAGCCTTCGCAGAACTAGAGTCGGTCGTTGTTTTAGATCTGGAGCTGCCGATTATCTCGCCTACCCAATCTCCAAAGAAGATTTTACTAATAATCGTTAGCTCGATAAAACTATAACTACCAAATATAACATGTAGCCCCGATCATTTTCTATTGGACATAATCGACATCTTAAAGTTGCCGATTGACCTGTCGTAGCGCCAAACAAATCAACGGTCGACTAGTTTGCTCGACAACTAATAGCTAAATAGATGTCGATTGTAAACAATTTTGACCCAAACTAAAGACCCAGATTGGGAGTTACATTCGGCAACTAGTTTTAGTGTTAGCTGCCGATTATGGTTGTAGTCTTGTAAATGAAAATGCCAAGAACAATCGATAGCTAACAACTTAATCGAGTTACTGATTGTACTTAGGTTTTTTTATATGTCCTTTAACCTGGATCATTGGACGAGGATAAAATTAAGAACCCCTAATTTGCCTGGTTATTTTGGGGGCGAGGCCCTTCACTAAGGGGGCGAGATCTACGAACCCTATCCCATCCCAGTTTATAAGGGTTGTTTAAATTTTGTGAAGATACTACAATACACCCCACTTAATATTAAATACCAAATTAATTTACCCTAAATACTTAATCAAAAATAAAAAACCTATAATTCACTCTATTACTTCTTCTTCTTCTTCTTCTCCACGAACAAAAACCCTACCCTTAAAAAAAAAAAAAAAAACCCCTTAACGCCCCCAAAATTTTCGAATTCAACTAATCGTTGATCATCGATGATTCGAATTTTTTCATCGCCGATTCAAATCTTCGAACTTTACAAAGACGGGCAAAGAGAAGGAGAAACCACTTAAGTTTTTCAAGATCCCTTCGAAACCGAAAATGAATTCATCAAAACCAACCTCAAGGGATAAAGAAATCGTTGAAAAAGAAGCGGAAGAACCGGCTAAAAGCGAGGAAGAAATGGCAAGATTGAGAAAGTAAGTTACTTAAATCACCCCTACGTAACTTTTATTATGCTTTCAATTGATTTTAGGGAGAAAAAACCCAATTTTTCGCACTCAACGAAGAAAACTCGCCAGGGTTGTACCATCGACCTTGACGAGTTTGCAGTTTCAGAAACAGATCTATGAACACTCGTCATACTTGTTCAAGAAATCTTGAAGATTTTTTTGTTTGCAACTTAAGTGTTTTCTCTTCATGGAAAAACTCGTCATAGTTAATATCATTACTTTGACGATTTAAACCTTGTAAAGATTTTATAGAATAAAGGTGCACATATAATCGTCGAGTAAGCCTTGAAAACCATGACGGGTTTTGTCCTCTCAAAACATGCCCACCGTCCAAATTTTAGCAAAACTCGTAATGGTTTTGGGCATACAAACTTTGACGACTTTTTGCAGTAAACTCAAGATTACACTCGTCATAGTTAGGGTTATGTTCTTGACGATTGAAACCTTGATTTTGTTTTTTTGGAGAAGTTGCTAACAAGATCTTCAAGTAAGCTAAGCCTAACCATGTCGATTTTAGGCCTCCCAAAACATGCTCATTGTCCAAATTCTAGAAAAAATCGTAATTGTTTTAGTCATTAAACTTTGACGAGAATATATGTTTTACTTTGAAATCGTCAAGAATATTATAACACCTTGACGACTTTTTAAGAAACTTAAAAATCTTCACTGTATATTGTTTAACCTTAACTTGTTTGATGTTAATATTTGTGTTCTATATTTGTGTTGTTGTGATTAGGTTGAAAGAGATGAAGAAGATCAAACTTTCACTCACCACTCACCCTTCAAACCGACCTCCAATAAAAATTACTTAGCAGCGAGATTTTTCCGTGGTCGTACTATCAATGATGTAGCGGTTTCATCCCGCATGCCGTGTGCCACTCCTTTTTCTATCCCCGAACCCCAACGGTAACCATCAAGATGATGGTGATGATATTCGAGACGAAGTAAATCAAGGTAACAATGATGGTGATGATGAAAGTGACAAGGAAGGTGATGATGAAGCCATCAAAGAAGGTAATGGTGAAGAAGAAGAAGAAGTAGTAGGTGAAAATGATCTTGTGGAAGATAACGAGGGTAATGGTAATGTCATTCAAGTTGAACATCCTAAAGATAACGAGGGTAATGATAATGTCGTTCAAGGTGAACATCCTAAAGATAATGAAGGTAAGGGTGAAGTGGAGAAGAAACCGAAGGAGAGTGCTGCGCACCTTCCTGCACCACACCTCATGGTAGATAGAGGACCTCATGGGATACCTGCGGATTGTGGAAAAGTTCTCTTTGGTTACAAGGATTCGTGGGATTGTACCATCTACTCCACCTTGGTAATATTAATATCAACATACTTTGTGTTTCGTTGTGTTTCTATCTTTGGTTAGATGTTAATATATTTAATTGTGCGTCCATCTTTCAGGATCATAAGAATGCCACACGTCTTCGTAGGCGCCAAACAAATTATTTTAATATGAAGAACTGTGATCTTGAAAAGGAACGTGACAGCGTGAAAGTAATTGTTAAAAATTCTGGTGTGTATGGTGGTGTAAAGAATTAAGTTGTGAACTATGACATAGAGACAGTGTCATCCTGCGAGAGGTATTATCCGGAAAGAGACACCATGCTTTTCAGAATCGGAGAAATCGCGATCATTCCCGACGATGCTCAACAGTTTCTAAAACTCTCAATTGAAGGGAAATCCACCAGCGAAGGGTACATCAAAAGACTCAATTATCTTGTACTAGATGAATTGTGCAAGAACTTGTTTGGGTGAACTCCATCGGAAGCGGACTCTTTCTCCATGAAGGATAATGAAACCCATAAAAGGAAGAGGGAGATCAACCTTGTGAAATTGAGGGAAGATTATCAAAGAACCCTTGTTAAAGAAGTGACAGGGCCGTTGGATGAGGTGGAAGTCAAAGCTTCGACAGCTTCTTATCTGTTATATGTCTTAGACATTTGTAAATTTCCCTCTTCTGCCGGGAACAGGGTGAATGCGAACTTTTTGACTCTATTGGATCCTTTGGATGAGATGGTAGAGTACTCGTGGGGTACCACGGTTGTCTCACACCTAAACACAAAGCTTAGAAAGGTATCAAGGAGCCACACCTCCCAACTCAATGGTAACACATCTCTATTGCAGGTAATTAAGCCTTTTTGTTTTTTTACTTTTAAATGTCAAATTCTAGGTAACATCGATTTTTATATATATGTTTCATTGATGTTTGCATAGGTGTGGATACACAAACATTTTCCCAAGTTAATGGAAGGTAATGAGAGGTGGAAATCCAATGACTTGTGGAAACCGGGAATGCCGAGAGGGCACCGGTGTATCTTCAGTGGGGATAAAGACAAGGGCAAGAAAGATTGGCTTCTAACGGTCCGAGAGAGGTTGGACAACATAAAGGAAACTGATGTGGTTTTTGACCCCTACAAAAAGGATAGGGTTGATGGGAATATTAAAGAAAGGGTGAGAATCTCTTTTTACGATGGCCCCTTGTTTCACCCCCTTGGACACACAATGCATGCCTCAGCGAGATTCATGCGGCAACTTGGATTTATACAAGAAACTCCCGGAGAAGAGGGAGAAACTGATCATGATGCTACAGATTTCCCAGTTTCCGTCAATGAAAGACACAACGACGCAAAATCAATTACAGTTGTTTACAAACCAAGGACTGTGCTTGATCATTGGGATAATCATCATAAGTATTTAGTAGGATTTACGTGGGATGAGGCGGTCCATGGTTATGAGTCATCGAAAGATTACCTTGAATGCTACAACCGTTGGAGTCATGGTCGTGTAATACGTACAGAACAAGTTTCCCAGCGTGGTCGTGGTAAAGGTCGGAAGATCACTTATGCACCTTCTGATGATTCTACCTTATACAAGTTATGCATAAGTTTTTTTTGCCTTTCTTTTATTTTTTTAAATTGTATACCAAATTGATGTCGGTATGAGTTACGTGGTATTCCTGAAAATAGATGGAGCGTTTGGATGTCGTGTTGAAGCCACTGACAGACAAGTTGGACCATGGAGAGGGCATGTCTCCTACAAAACTAAGCCTTCATATTGATCACCTGAGACACTTGGATGTCCCTGAGGCTACCAACATGTTTGAAAAAATTAGCCAATGCAAAAAAGAGGGTTCGGTCTTCAATTATTGCCACTCAGGAGAATCAGCGAGGATAAACTTCTAAAAGAGCTCGTGCCAAGGGTTGTGGTCGTGGCGAATGTGAGGGGAGTGGTTAATTTTCAATGCCGTCGTTCTTGGTTTTCACAAAAACAATTTCAAATACTTTTATGCAATATGTGGTAGGATGATATTATGGTTTGGTATGTTTATTTTGGATTTCGTCATGGTTTCTTCCTCATGACACTTTAGATGTTTGGAGAAAGTTTAGTTTAAATAGAAGTACAAACTTGTTTGAATTTGTTTAGTATAAAAAAATCGTCATGGTAAATAAAATTCTAAAACGACTTGCGGTAGAATCTGCTGGCGCCTGGAGCCTGAACAAATTGTTAAAACTCGTCAAGGTGTATTAAATTTCCTTGACGATTTTTGCAATTTTATAAAAATGAAAGTCTATTTTTTCTTACACTCCATCTACACCACATAAAGACTAGTTTTTTTGAAAAAAAAAATAGCCGTTGGAGATTCATCTATATGAAGAGAACTCTTCATCCCAAACAATCATCCCAATCAATCTAGATTTTTTTTTTTGTTTTTTTTTTCACTTATACAATGTCAAGTTCATCATCAAATACCGCAAAGCGAAATCGATCAACACAAGATATTCTAGATAGTCCTCCGGCATCTCCTCCTCGTAGATGTTATCCGCATATGAATGAGAAATTAGCCGATGAATACTATTATGAGTACTCTTCATCTCAAAAACCATTATCTCCTCCTCGGTCAACACGAAAGATACCGAGTTTTGCTCCATTTACGTGGGTTGAAGATCATTGTCTTTGTAGATATCTTATGTTGTAATATCCAAAACCGGATGAAATAAAACGAAGTCGTGTTGTGGTCAATTGGTCACTATTGTGGACTTATATCAAAGTAGACTTCGACGAAGAATCTCCCCAATTTGTGCGAGATGTAAATGGGTTGTCGGCGCGATGGAGTATAATACAAAAAAACGTCGACGAATTTATGCACTTAGGGAGATTGATCCGAGATACTTTTAAGGAAGATACCGATGATGAAATTCTGGCTAGGACATTGAAGAAATGAAAACATGGAAAGGAAACAACTTCGAGAACGAAAAACATTACCGTCTCCTCAGCATTTTTCTTAATAATTGTTATAATCGTTGAATAAGTGTCTTAATATAAGATCAACTGGACACACAATGCAGGGTTAACTATGTAATGCTTTGATTTTTATGAATTTTTATGTAATGCATCTTATCCCGTTTTAAATAATATTGGTGTTTCTATGATTATTCTTTAAATTATTAATACAAACTCGTCATGGTTAAAAAAACAAATCCTGACGATTTTTAACTTTTCATAAATTCTCGTTAAGGATGATGCCTAAAACCATTACATTTTTTTCTAAAATTTGGAGAGTGAGCATGTTTTTGGAGGGTCGATCTCGTCATGGTTTGGTTTGCTAACTTGACGATTCATTGAGCAACTTTCTTTTCCAATTTTTTCCAAGGGTTTAATCTTCAAGATAATAATAATAACTATGACGAGTTTTACCAAAAACCATAATGATTTCTTGTAAAATTTGGTGTTTCTTTGACGATTCCTCATATTGTATGTTATCTTCATGACGATTTTCACAAGAATTCCTTTGGTTATTTCCGAAATAGTTTATTTCATTAAGATAAGTTGGTGCGTTACATAAACAAAAGGAAAGCACATTACATCATTTTATTTATAATAGGAAAGCACAT
Organism: Papaver nudicaule; assembly: GCA_023529015.1. NCBI lineage: Eukaryota > Viridiplantae > Streptophyta > Magnoliopsida > Ranunculales > Papaveraceae > Papaver > Papaver nudicaule. The sequence goes on from JAJJMA010151351.1 coordinate 11,131, forward strand.
TACATCATTTCATTTCTAAAGAACACCACCTAGTATGCGTCGTCGCTCAACTCGTACATAATATAATCGGTAATGAACCTTGGAGCACGTTTGTTCAACACCTTCAAACACTTCCCGAACATCCACGCACGTTCACCTTTACGAATTTCCCATAGGATATTGATTCTCTCTTTCTAGAGTCAATGAATGACATGTTAGTTAAACATAGACAAACATTTCATCAGGAAATTTTAAGAAACTAGATAAGTACTCACTTTAATTTTTCGTGAAGCTTGAGAATGTCATTGGTTAACGATTTCCATAATCTTGAGATACCCCATGATATCCTTTTTGATACGTTCGAAGCGAAAAGCAAGATGTACCCACTTGCGCCGGTTATAATTCCCGTAGCGTTGTTCTAAGAATCCTTAACCCTCTTCCAAAACATATAGTAAATTTCATATGGTCTTTCAACCCATGTCCTAACAAATGATTTGGCAAGCTCTACATCCTCGCTCGCTTCCCATTCTCTATCACCATATCCGGCCATTTCTCACCATCAAATGAACAATCAACTAATTGAGTATTTTGGAACAATGAGAAGAAGAGAAGTTTGAGGTAAGTTGTCTTGGAGATGGGTTTCTTTTTATAGAACAAGACCCCAACGGACATATTTTTCGAAAATTACACAAAAAGTCGTCACGGTAAAACTTTGACGATTAATACACGAGTACAGTGATGTTCACTTGTTAACACACTGAGTCACTAATGTCGGCATGGTTTAGATATCAACCATGAAGAGTTTACATTTCAGTTCATACACTCACAAAAAATTAGGATAGATAGGAACTAACTTCATAAGCACCATACACAAAAAACACTATCTTATCCTCTCTAGTACGATCTAAGTGGTTAACAACTATTACATAATAAGATAGTAAGCCAAGTCTTCTTCATCAATTAACAATCCCTCAATGAACAAAGGAGCACGTTTCTTTAGCACCACTTTCATTTCGTGAAACTCGTAGTCTCGATCGCCATTTCGTTCATCCCAAAGTTCAAAAAATGCTTCGAGTTGTAATTAACACATTAGTTAGTGTGTGCATGTATATATAATGATGAAATACTATCCCCAAAACATGTCGAGCTACTCACCACCTCCCTCGGAGTATCACCGTCCTGACGAGTTTCTTAGACTATTTCAAGGATTATATAATTCTCTTGGATATCCGACTTGATGTAGTGGAATCTATTAGCCAACTGAACCCAATTGCGAAGTCGAGTATTCGAGGTGCGTCCTTTGTATATTTGCTTCACTCTTTTCCAAAACATTGAATAAATTTCTTTGAGTCGTTCAGGGAAGACTAGAATGAAGCTCTCCATAAGATCCTTATCTTCTACTAGATCCTATGGGCAAATCCACCTTTTTTGGTTAGGAAATATTTCTTCATTCATGAATCCTTTGTCGGCCCTAGCTCCTTTGTAATCGTGATGATGGATTATCACTCCATCGTCATTAGAGTCCTACAAACCAAACAATTGTTGGAAATGTAACAAACACAATCGTCATAGTTTTGATACGCATACATGACGATTTATTAATAGTAAGATGGTGTCGTCATATCTTTTAGTGCATACCTTGCCGATTAACTGAGTTTCTAAACCAGAGGAGTTGTTTTTTGTTACATAAACTCGTCAAGCTTTTACATAGGACCACGACGACCTAAAAAACTACAAAGTAGGTACTCTTGCCATGTTGAAAACTCGGCAGGGTTTTTAGTACAGCATGACGAGTTATCATCTCTGAGTGTATTTTGTACGCAGACTCGGCAAAGTCGTATTGGGGTCCATGA
>JAJJMA010151388.1:0-11596 GCA_023529015.1 Papaver nudicaule
AGCCAATGTAACTGGCCTAACTACCTAAACATATCCTAATTCAACAACATTTGTGGAAAACAAGACGAAAGATGTAAAACAAAAAATGAAATACACTTTAAAACAACAAAAATGGAATAGACATATGTAAGATTTTTTGTTTTTTTTAGCGGTAAAGATTTTGGTACAAGCGAGTTTCGAACTCAGGTCACTAGTATCATCACCTGGTGACTTTTCAAGCTCGTGCATGCAGAGGCATAAAGGACTTGATATCAAGTAATTCTCTCGTCTTTACCTTCCTCCACCTTTACTTTCATGCCATCCAAGAATGATTTTCCATGAAGTTCTCTACTAAATCTTTTCCTGAAATATTCTTCAACTCCAATTTTCTTGTATAATGCAGGGTTGTTTGCGGTAAGTAGACTTGAATGGGGACCTATTTCGTTATCTAGTTTAGGGCTATAGAATGTTGCGATGGAAAGTCGCTCCTTCACCGAGTTTACAGTCGCCCGATGCTCAACGCTACGATAAATGCCATTACTCACGATCTAGCAAATAAACAAACAATAAGTTAATTAATAAAATACATTTTCGCCAAAATAATATTTTCTCCATCCCACATTAATTGAGCTACTTCTTTCTTCATTTTTATCTAAAAATAGGCTAATATGAAAAAATAAAATAGCTCAATTAATATGGGACGGATGTAGTATTACAAAGTGTGTGGGTTATATTAATTACCTCCAAAATGTCTCCAATATTTACTATGAATGCATTTGGTAGAGGATTAACAGGAATCCAAACCCCATCTTTTCTTATTTGTAATCCTTCTACTTCATTGAGTTGAAGAAGAATAGTCAGACCGACGGAATCCGAGTGCGGCGTTAAGCCTATTACGTGTTCAGGTTGTGGACAAGGAGGATAATAGTTCATTCTCATTCCCTGTATACCATCTTCAAATAACTCTGCCATTACGGTAGCTTCCATCTTTAGAGCTTTGCCGATAAACTCTAACAGTATCATGACTAGATTTTTCAATTGATTCGAGTAGAGTTCTAAAGCTTCCCTGCAGACATTTCAAGGTGTTATTATTCAATTCATCTAGGCCTAAGTTAGGGATGGTATATATGACATCCAATTGAATGGTTAAGAGCAAGCATAATGGTGCACTAAGCCTTCTCTAGCTAGATTAAGTTTTTCTAGAGAAGGCCTATTTGATGAAGTTGGCAACAATTATGCCTTAGCTATTTTGAGTAGGAAAATCAGTTTCCGCTCCTAGTGTTTGGCGGAAACCCAGTATCCACATAGTACTGTTATTCTGTTAAATAGAATAAAGTAGGATTGAGTGAGACAAAATATTAAATAAGTGGAAACTGAAAAATTCGTAAAATAAGCAAAAACTCGGTATTCGCATCGAGATGGCTTGTCTACCTGGTGCTTCATATTGTAGTACCAATTGGAGAAACTCAAAAAAAATCTCTAGATTGTAGAGAAGCCCCACACCATAGTGGTTGGCCTTCTCTACATTATAGAGAATTCTTTATAATCTAGAGATCATAGTGCATGCTCAAAAACATCATAAGTCAGGAGGTGTCGAGATTAATATACCTGAGAGGTTGAGGTAGCTTGGGGAATAAATGAGGCTTTCTTGCTTGGAGAGGAAGAGTAACCATGAAAAAGATATCACCCCAATCAAGTTTTTGATCTTTGGACATGATAAATGCTTGGCCAAATCCTTCTATTTCTCCTCCATCTTCTTGCCAAAACTTCCGTTTTTCTTGGATTGGAAGGCCAAAGAAATTTTGGATCTCAGCTTTTACCTCTTCTACTAATGTACAGCTTACTTCATGGTTAACCAACTGCATTTAACATAAACATAAAATGTCAACCACGTAGCATTAAACATATAACATCACCATTTTCTACTTTGAAAACCAGATTCGACAAATTTTTAACGATTGAAATTCAGATCGGTAGATAATGAATTTAGTATTTCGAAAAATGTTGATTTTTGGTAGGAATGTAGAGCTATATAAGAGGAACTTATCCTCAAAATTGTAACTCCAAAATCGTTGGCATGTATAGGAAAAACGTTACCAAAAGTGTGAGATAGTGTGATAATAAGAGTGTGAGTGAATATATCCTTTCTCTTAGGCGAACTCCTATGGTATGGATCATTTTTCATCCATATCTTAATGAGTGTCTCTTAATATATGGACTCTCAGCAAGAAGTGGGGTGAAATCCACTATGGTATATACCAAAACCATCCATCCGGATCCTAAATGATCGGACAAAGCATCTAATTTTTTTTTTTCAAAATTGAAAAACAACTAGATCCGGCTACCGTTTGACCGGATAGGGGAAAAAACTAAAAAAAAAAAATGTCATCCGGATACTTCGAGACCGGATTGGGTATCCGATCATTGGGTGTCCATATGGACTAGTCCACATAGAACACCTCAAATTTGATGCTTACCCTCTGGACGTCCACAAGTTATGGATTAAAACTGGCCCATAGTGGCATTTTTTTTTCCACTTTAATCCATATCTTATGGATTATCAGTAAGATGTGGATCTTTTTTTCTCTCATACGAGTTGCCCTTACAAGATTCAATTCAAATATAAAGTTAAGAAAAAGAACTTGCAGAAGGCTAGTAATAATACCTGAAAGAATCCCCATTCTTTGCAAGCAGAGTGAAGCCTATCCAATTCCATTTCTCCGATTAGTTCCGGTGCTAACAAACTCTGCAAATCAATGACTGGAATAACTGTTGAAGCAGTATTACAAGAAACATTACTATCAGCATCAGTTGTTGTAAGATCAGGTCGTAAATATCGACCCGGAATCTCAAGAATGGGCTGTTTAGCCATTTCTTGAACGCTAGGTACAATCATTGAAGTTCCTAAAATTGGTTTGTCTTGTTTCTCCATTGTATTCTACAGATACAAAACTTAACACAATGTTCATATATGAGAAAGAATAGTCTTCATATACAATCTTTCGTGACAGTAAGACCACGTTATTCATGAGTGGGATAAACATTTTTTTTTGGTTCAATAATTTGGGAAATGTCAACTGTTTTAATTGAATATCATATCTTCTTGGATTACACTGATCTTGTTTTGATTTGGGAAATGTCAGCTATTTGGATTCTACTCTGGGTGTTAATAAAGTTACCGGTATGCCGTAGATAAACATCAAACGACATAGTATGAAACAATGTAAATGAGAAAAGAAAAGGAATGTCAAAAAGGAAGGTTTGAAAAAGGGCGATTGTCATTACACTCGCCAAAATGCAAATAATCACGTTCTATCTCTCTGTCTGAATTTTATAAATTTTATATGTATATCTTAAAAACTGTCTACGAAATCTATGCAACGAATACCATTTTTATAACGCTTAACAATATTTTTTCACGTACCAATAATGGTAGTTCACTCCATAAATAGAATAAAAATGATGTCGATAGGGCTCATAGCCTCATTCTATCAGGGGTGAAACTAGGATTTTAAATCAAGAGGGATTTGGAATTTTTCTTTTATTGTATAGTGTAATTTCTTTTTTGCATATTGATTTGATGGAAAATTTCATTTCCTAACCCAGGTACCCAAACTTTTTCGTGGCAGATCGGAAGATAGCAAATAACCTTACCGAGGTTTGATATTCTTCCACTTTCATATGGGAAGACTTTTCCTTTTTTCTACGCATAGTATACACAACACTTTTCAAATTAAAGTCCTACCCTGGGCCTGGGCTTAACATTAGGTGTGATTGTTTAACTGATTTGGGCTACCATTAGCCATACATGGAAATAGATATGAGCTGTTTTTGGGGCTGCATGATTTTTGTTGGGGCTTCAAAACACTAAAACTATCCTTATTGCATTATAAAGGGTGACTACGTAATCCTACCAAACAAATAAAAAAAAATTATGTCATACAAAAACCCCACCTTTCCCTTTGATACTTCATCTTCTTCATCTTCATCATTTTGTTCCAAAAAAAAAAAAAACCAGCGCCGCCTCCGCAATTAGGTATTCAATCCAACGCGTAAACTTAATTTACGCTTTATTTTCAAATTTTACGCCCTTTTTTTTACGGTTTGGTTTGGCAATTTACGCCTCAGTTTTTTGTGAACAAACTCCATTTTTTTTACACCCCAATTATTTTTTACGCCACAATTTATTTTTTTACGCCCCAATCCATTTTTTACGCCCCAATTTTTTGTTTTTACGCCCTAAATTTTTGTCTTACGCCTGGATTCATTTTTAATGCTCCAATTCATTTTTTCCGCCCCAATTCAGTTTTTTACGCCCAATTCATTTTTTTACGCCCCCAATTTTTTGTTTCACACCCCAATTTATTTTTTTACGCCCCAAATTTGGATATGGGGTTTTATATTTTTTTTATGAGTAACCCTATTTTGTTTTTGGATTGAAGCCCCAGATAAAAGTCTGCAGCCCTAAAAACAACACAAAAATAGATTTTCAAAACTTGGGAGTGGCTTCAGCCAGGCCTATCATGTTTATAGTTCCGCCCCTATATTCTATAAAATGAACTCCAACCTCATAAGTATGTATACTACTGGAATGAACCTATCAATGAGAGTTCACTCTGCAAATAAGATGTGGTAATACATCTAAGAAATTATTCCATTTAACGCATCCCCCTGGATAAAAGAATAGCGACATGCATGAACTAATTAAATGCCCCACATTAGGAACTCTAAAAATCATACTAAAAAACCATCATGAAAGAGATAGCATCTTTGGCCGAGGAGTTCATTGAGAATGGTGGATCTAATTACTTTGAACTCGTGAATTGTGATACTTTGGCCTATTGCAACAAAATAAGACTGGAGTTGAGGAAGAGTGTGTTGTTTATAGTATTCTAAACAAATAATAACCGTTAGCATCGAATTCTTTACTCATCCGGAAAAAAAAAATCAACTTTATGATGTCTTTAGAAAACAAAAACAAAAAAAGCCAAAAAAAAAAAAAAAAGACTCATGGTGGGCCCAAAATGGGCCTTCGGCTTAGATTTCGACACTTTTTTTTCCATTTGAGACATGTCATTAGGGGTGAGCAAATTGACCGGAACCGCGGATTTGGACCGCAACCGTCCGCAAATTTGCGGTTTGGGCCCAAACCATTCAGCCAATGGGCCGGTGGCGGTTTAAAATTCGAATCCGCATGATTTAGCGGGGCGGTTGCGGTTGGCCCATGTGCACCGCGGATTTGTCCGCAACTGCAGGTAATTTCGTAGTTTTAATAATAACCTAGGGGTATTACTGCAAGTCAAAGGGTTAAAACCCTCGATCATCTGTTAGAAAGTTCTGCTTCTTCTTCAATTTGAGTCGTCTCTTCTCTCTCTTTATTCTCCCTCTTCTCCTTCTGTTTCTACAGCAGAAAAGGTATTTACAGAAGCTTTACAACAAAGGGGTGCTATGGAAATGCAAAAATTTAGAGGAATCGATGATATTTAGACTATCCCATGGTGGAGATGTGGAAGCAGATGGAAATTGTTTATTTACAGCTTCGGTGAAAGCTATGGGTTTGGATTTGGATATGGATTCCAGAGAATTGAGGAGGCGAACTGTCAAGAGATTTTTGGAGGATTATGGATCTGAGTATAATGGATTAGAGAGAGTGACGATTGATAGTGTTATTAAACATTTGTATTGTCCAGATCTGAAAACTGGGTGGGGGATTCATGTTGTTCAAGAGATTAAATTGTTAGCTAAGAAAGAAGATCGGTGCAGTTTGGATCTTGCTATTAAAGAACTTGTTGATTTAGGTTTACAGAGGTATGCAGATGTTTACTGTGACTTTTTTTTTTTGTTTTGTTTCTTTTTCGATTTGGGGATTTTAATGAGATCTAGGGTTTTTAAAAAATTGCATTTTTTTTTCTTCCCTGTAATTTTGAAGGGAAATTGCAGCAGAATCGATATACAAGGAAAGATGTAGTGCAGTAGAAGATGGACAGAGTTGGGCTAAATATATGTCAATATCAGGTTCTACTGAAGATGAGTATCATATTATCACTTTGCAATATACAGAAGAAGGATTATTAAGTGTCGATGACAACTTTGAAGGTCATGCTGCTGCATTTAGTGATGATATTGCTATTGAAAACCGCGGGGGACCGCGACCAAACCGCAAGAACCGCAAAACCGCGGTTCTAAAAACTGGCGGTGCACGGTGCAGTCGCGGTTTGATTTTCCAAACCGCACCTTTTGACGGTTTGGTCGCGGGTACCCCCTAAACCGCAACCGTCACCCCGTTGCTCACCCCTACATGTCATTAGCTTTGGGCATCGGATTTTGGTGAATAATGGGCTATGAGTTTGTCGAAAGGCACTCTTTCATCTAGTTTAGGGTAACAAACAAATTCAGGCTCAAAATTTTGTTAAGTCTTATGGTGCTCAAAACTGGAATTCAGTTTGCAAAACCGTGGCATATTCCTTAGTTTCTACCAAAAAGAACATAAAACCAAACTAGAAGAAAGAGAGAAGCGCCTAATGATGGAGCGCATGAAAATTTTATTATGCCTTAGTGAAAAAGCGCAGAGAGATATCAATCATTTTTCTTTATGCGCCTAACCAAAGAGCATAATCCAGTTGAAATTGGATTCAACCATAAGAGCTGGCCACTCTTCCAAATGACGTATAACTGGAAACAGAAGACAAGCTAGAAGAGCCATATATAAAACTTAGCCTTATAGCTAGAGAACAAGACAGTATATTTATTGTTCTTTCTTAAAAGAAAACTGATTAGAAAGAACATGTGATTTATTTCCAATTTTCAACCTCCTTTCATTTGAGCAAAAGACCATTTTGAACATTCTAACACACCACCATCTGGTCAAACTTTTCTTATCATGTACTTAGTCATCATTAGCTATCCAATCCAACCTTCACAAAAGTCACTGGCTTAAATTTATATTATCTAAATTCTGTTTGATCAATCAAACCACATAGACATGAAATTCTTGTGTACTAGATTACTAGCAAGCTGGTAAAAACACAAACATCAACTATATATATATATATAGATGATATAATAAACTATATAAGATGATGATATCAGTGATTTGAGTTTGAAACTCCCTAGCACCAAAAATTTACCAATCAAGAAAAAAAGAAACCTATAGAGGATGTAATAAACTACCGACTTATAAGATGGAACAAATTATGTCGATTCTGATCTACTACCAGAAACTTAATGCGTAATCTCTACATTCAATGTGTATTCCTGAATAATCATTCTTTTTCACTTTTTGTTTAGTTATTTAATAGAGATGCCTGATTTGACAGAGGGAAAGAGGCCGGTTCAGCCGTGGACAAATTGTTTTGATCAGAAGATAAACTCCTTGAAATATGCCGTTGTTTATTGTATGTTTGAATATGAAACAAATCTCTGTATGCTGTCAGAGCATTCAGATTTTGAAAATGTCTACTCGTATAAAACTATGCATTCAATCTTTCAAACTCACCTAATAAACTAAAAAAATGTACAGATCTCACCAGAGCAGCAAACTGCCAAACACTATACCAACAGGCAGCATGTTCCCAAACAACTACTAGAGATCTTTTCAACAAAATCTCAATGAGACTTAAACAAATACACGAACTTAATATCTAATCCCACGTCTATACAAACCACTAAAATACAGAACTATACTATATGGCGCATTTCAGCCGATTTTTTCTAAATAAACCCGGAGCGGCTAGGCGCGGGATAAAAAGTCAGGACACTAGCTGGCCCCACACCACCATAGGATTAACAGGGTCAGTTTTGCGAAACAGTTCAGATGGGTGTCGGCCCATAGATCCTTTTATTTATCAGATTTAGGACCATCATTTCTGTCCAACATCAAGTGTTTTCGAAATAAACCTAGCCAGCTAGATCAGCCCCAATGCTGATAAATAAATATTTAACTGCTGATTTGGTCAGACACTTGGTTGTTGTACAAGAAAACTTGCAACCGAGGACATAGGAATTATCTACTTCACCTCATCAACTTTGGGCGGTAGTATTGTGTAGCCGACATGAGAGTTGAATCCAATAAGTCCTACCAAAAATTTACAAAAGATAAATTTTTGTAACTCTAATATATATACAGATCAGAAGTCAAAACTCTTTAAAAAAATTCTGCCGGAAATTAAGACCAAATCGACAGACAACTAATTACATATAAAATTCCAAGTACAGAGATAAACACAGCTTGCATTACATTATACAGGAATCTTTCAAGTTTTTGACTTTCATCTTTCTACATATACGTACGTATGCCTAGTAGTACTACTTGGATCTTACATTCTTATAATCTTGTTCTTCTTCTTCCTTTATCTCTTCAATAATGGAGATGAATAATATGGAGAAGAAACCAGATTTAGAAATGGAGATTCCATTGTATTTTAGATGTCCAATATCAATGGAAGTCATGAAGAATCCGGTAACAATATGCACGGGTTTATCATACGAAAGAAAAAACATCGAAAATTGGTTCTATATGTACAAGAAGAAGACATGTCCAGCTACCATGCAAATCCTGCAGAATTTCGATGTAACCCCGAATCATACACTCAAGAGATTGATACTAGTATGGCAGGAGCGAGAATCCAAAGCGACTGACGTTCATCCGCCGCGGGCTGTATCAACTAAACATGATGAGTTGGTATCATTACTAACAACAATTGAGTCCACGCCGTTTAAGGTAAGTTCCCTAAAGAAACTTCGGTCTTGTATTGAATTGGGATGTGATGAGGTTAGATCAAATCTTGTTCACATAGGCGGTATCGAATCGCTTAGTCGAATAATCACGCAAGTTCTCATCGACTGCTCAGATTTCATTACGTTTCGAGCTTGTGAAGAAGCTCTAGGTGTTTTGTACCAACTTCCAATATCGGATGCGCCATCTCTGGCTTTGTTATCAAAACCGGAGTGCATGAAGGCCATGGCTATCATGTTGCAGCGTGGAAGTGCTGAGGCACGGTATCATACTGTAACGATCTTCCGAAACATGTCTAAAGTTGAGTATAATTGGGATTGGGTTGTTCAGGATCAAGGGATGGATCTATTCAAATCCTTGTTAGAATTAGTATCCGACGAGATCTACACAAAAGCGAGTTCTTGTGCTTTAGACGTGCTGATTGAAATCATCAATTCTTCGAAGAAAGCTCGGTTGAAAGCGATAGAAGCCGGTGCGATTTGCGTACTGATCGAACTACTGCCGGACTCCAACAAATCTATTTGCGAGAGAATGTTGTTCATCATCAAATTACTTTGTGAATGCGCCGAAGGTAGAATCGCTTTTGTTGATCATAAGTTGGGGATTGCGGCATTGTCAAAGAAGCTACTTCGGGTTTCAGTCTGTGCAACAAAACTAGGGGTCAAGATATTATGGTTGCTCAGTAGTTTTCATCCGAAAGAGAAAGTTATTGAAGATATGTTGATGTTTGGATCGGTAAAGAAATTACTTGGGTTATTACATGTAGAAGGTCAATCATCCACAAAAGATAAAGCTGTGAAGATTATCAAAATGCATGGGAAGTCATGGAGAAAGTATCCTTGTTTTCCTAGTGAGTTGAAGGATTGTTTGAGATTAGTGCATGATTCAAATTAAGCAAAATTATTAGAATCTCATATATGAACCTTTTATGTATGTATATTAAGACAAATTAGAAACAATTTTTTGTGCACTAATGTCTAGTTAGTGCAATTTGTGTGTACCTTCTGTATTCAAGTTAGCATTGGGGAATATATTCATATTCTTTAGTGCAACAAAATAAAGTTAACGCAGATTTGTTTGCATATTTTGTGCGTCAAGTTTCCTGTTGTAGTATTTTGGTACCCAAATTTTGGCCAAAACCTTTGTTTTGTATCCAATTCTTCAGAAATTCAATTCTAAAAAAAAAAAAAAAAATCTTCAGAAATCAAGGATTGCTGATTGGTTGGACCAACCGTTGATAGTCAGAACTTTTGTTTGACTAGATTTATTTTTAGCATATTTGCTAGATGACTGCCTTGTAACCGCTGAATATCATCAAATGAAACATGGCTGTTGATGTGTCTCTAATCTCTGATAATTATTTTTTAGTTTTTTTCTCTTTTGTGGATTTTGCATATCTGCTAGATGACCAGCCGTGTAACCAGTGAATACCAGCAAATGAAACGTGGTTGCTGATGTGTTTGTAATATCTATAATTATGCTTTTTGTTCCTATTCTCTTTTGTTGCTTCTTATTCTTTGTAAGTTTCTTTACTATATATTCCCCTTTCAGTTAACTTGGGGGAGGGTAAATAATAAATTACTGACTTATGGTAATGGTATGATATTCGAACCGGTTATTTAATGTTTTGTCTAGCTATCTGGAATTGTAGGTAATGAACATTACCAAAAGTTATACACAACTACCATACACATAACAAAGATCACAAAAAAGCAAAGATTGCATTGGAAAATGAAATCCAATCTTGAAATACAGGATCCCGTTTTTTTACTACTCAAGACTTCGATACATTTCTAAATCGAGAAATCTCTACCGGACGAAAACCGGTTCATTGTTTATAAACCGATTCATTTCCAAACTCCGTAGGCTTCCCCACTGTTTAAGTATTTGCCAGTATAGCCATACTCATAAAACTTTTCTTCAGCATCTTTATTGTTGATTTTCGTGGGTTTTAATCCCTTGTAGTTTTCAAAATCTAGCTTCTTCCATATAGGCAACTGTTGACGCGTGTTAGTTCCAAAATCTATAGATTCCCCACTGTTCAAGAACTTGCCGGTATAGCCATATCCGTAAAACTTTTCTTCTCCTTCTTTCTTGTTGATATTTGTGGGCTTTAATCCCTCGTAGTTTCTGAAATCCACTTTCTTCTTGGCTATAGGCAACCAAAACAAACAAAATGCACAATATATGAAAACTTGAGTCAATTTATAGTTCAAAGTACTAACTACTGGAATGTACAATGTGGCAAATTTACCTCTCCGCTATATCAAAAATAAGAAAATAAACTGCAAAAGAACAAATCACTCACCTAGCATGCTCGATCTCTTCTTTAAGTCTCTTCTCTTACAGACGAATTAAACAAAATTGATTGCGACCAAGGGATATAGTTAATATCTGTATATAAGAGTTTCTATAAATGAAAAAGACAATTGATCAATAGGTAAATTATCCAGGTTTATTTGGGGGCGAGCCCAAATTTAATAGGGGCGAAGGCGAATCCAAAATAGGGTTACAATGAAGTAAAAAGGTCATCCCATATGAAATATACTTTTTTAAATACAAAACAACCCTTGATTAGTAGAGATTAATGATATGATTAGATGTTAACTAAATTTGATTAGCAAAAATTAATGATATGATTATTTCATCACCATCATCTTCATCAAGACTACCTCCATTATCAAAAATCATGATGATCTTCATCAATTTTCGGTCATCAATAATCACTATCATCCTTCACATTCAAAACAAACATTCATAATCCATAGTTCTTCATCCCTACTAACTATTTAATCACTACTACATATCCAATCTATCTAAGATTTAAAAAAATCCAAAAAATTTCATTGAATCGATGAAACATAGACTTCAAATTAACCTAGA
>JAJJMA010151425.1:0-18929 GCA_023529015.1 Papaver nudicaule
CTATCTTGCAATGCAGAATATTTGCCAAATCTTGAGCTTTGTGATCTTCACCCACACTGATAATAGTGTTCTTCTCCAGATTAACCTCCAGTCTTGTTATTGCCTCAAACACCTGAAGTACCATGCGCAGATTCTCCACTTGCTCCTCTCTTGCATCAAGAATGACCAAAGTATCATCTGCAAATTGCAGATGAGAAATTTTCACATTGTCATACATCTGAAATCCCTCAAGCATGTTAAGTTCTTTAGCTCTGCTCATAAGTTTGGTGAAGATTTCAGCTATCATTATAAATAGAAATGGAGATAGTGAATCCCTCTGTCTTAACCCCTTGTGATGCTTAAACTTTGATTTAGAGGTTCATTAACAAGCACTGATGATTGTGCATAAGATAAAGTTCAATGAATCCAGTTTCTCCATTTTTCTACAAAACCTGCACTTTCAAGAATTGATTCCACACAATGCCAATTGACATAGTCAAAGGATTTTTCTATGTCAAGTTTGCATAACTTAAGGGATTCCACTTTTCAATATTGCATCTATCAACTCCCCAGCAATCAAAACACCATCATGAATGCGTTTTCCTTTAAAAAAAACACCTTGATGCTCTGAAACTAACTTTCGAATCACTGTTTTAAACCTATTTGCCATTGCTTTAGGGATGATCTTATATGTGATGCCAAAGGCTAATAGATCTAAAATGTTGTGGCCTATTACACTCACCCTTCTTTGGTATTAGACTTATGAATGAAACATTTAATCTCCAGTTAATCCTTTCCTCCACGAAGAACTCATTGATCACAACCATTAGATCCTCTTTAATGATGTCCCATGCCAATTTATAAAATTCAATTGAGTAACCATCTGGTCTAGGAAACTTATTTTTCCCACAGGATTTGATGGTACTCAAAATCTCTTCCTCAGAAAATGGTATTTCCATCCACTCTTTCTCTTCATTTGAGATTCTGGTGAAGCTTGAAAGATTGAGTTGCGGCCTCCATTCATGTTCCTCCTTGAAGAGTGTTGACAAATGCTCCCAGAACTCATTTTTTTATCTCCACTTGGTTGAAGTTATCTTCACCATTGATAAAGAGCTTATGAACATTGTTCCCCTTCCTTCTTCCATTGGCCAATTGGTGCATATATTTAGTATTTTTGTCACCATCTCTTAGGTGTTCTGCTTTAGCTCTTGAAGCACATCTCCTGTATTCATTTATTCTTATTTGCTTAAGCTCCATCTTCCATTGTCTTTTATTTATAAATTCATCATCTTCTAGCCTTCCTTGTTCTTCTTTGAGATTAAGAGCATCAATTTTTCCTGTAAGATCATATTTGGTGGCAATAGTCTGACCATATTGTTCCCTTACCCATCTTATAAGAAAGAACTTCAGATTCTGTAATTTCTTAGCCCACACATAGCTAGGAGATCCAGTGTATTCCATAGCATTCCACCATATCTGAAGATTGCTTAAAAAAGTCTTGTTTGTGAACCAAAAGCTTTCTATTCTAAATGGTGGCCTTTGCCTAATGTTATTACTGGTAGTAAATAGTATAAATGAGTGATCAGATGCATTTCTAGAAAGTACAATTTGAGCTGAGTTATGATATTTACCTTCATAAGCAACTGATATAAGTACTCGATCAATCCTGCAAAGAATAGGCTCACACTACGCCAGATCCTGCCATGTGCAACACTTCCATTTTTTCATGTGCAACGGATATATATCCGTTGCACAACAATATCCGTTGCAAAAAATACGATATCCGTTGCACATATTAAGCGTAAACATAATAATAATAGCCAATAAATGGGCAACGGTTTATAATTAGTGTGCAACATTTATATCCGTTGCACAAGATGGCATATTTGTAATACAAATTTAACTTAAGGGATTTTACCCAGAAAAAATAAAAACATATCGTTAAATGGGATAAATCCCTTCTTTTTTTTCCCCCACTCTCTTTCCTCACTCGTGCTCTCCTTTCCTTCAGTCTTTCGACCTCTAAAAACAGCGACAAAAAAAAAAAAAACCTAACCCTAGAAAAACCAGAAAAATCCATAGGAACCATCTTTCCAGTCGATATTAGCGGTTGAATCATCACCAAAGGAACCCTAAATCCAATCCCCTAAACTAGAAATCCAAAAACAAAACCCCAAAAACTTGATTTGGGTCTGAAATTGATTCCTGAGGTAAAATAATTCTGATTTTGTTTAGAGCTGTTATTCTTAGTTTTTTTGGGGACTATGGTGATTTAATGGGGACTGTGGTCCTCCAAAAATCGTCATGGTTTCCCTCTTTGTACTGTGACGACTTATGAAAATCGTCACGGTTTTTGCTTTCTACTGTGACGATTTTTGGAGGACCACAGTCCCCATTAAATCATCACAGCCCCCAAAAAAACAAGGTTGTTATTTTATTTGTGTTTGATTACTTATGAGAGTGTTGTATTTGCAGATTTGGAGGTCAATAATTGACGAATTTCACTGAGTTTACACAGGTAAGAAAAAACCCAATTTTGTTTTAGGGTTTTGATTTTTAGGGTTTTCAGATTTAATTCTAATGAATTCCTATTGAATCTTACAGGTGCTATGAAGCAGTGGAAAGGGTTCTAGGCAAAACTCAAGGTAAATAAACTCTTTTCTCTCAATTTCACCTAATTAGGTTTGAAAATTGCAGTTATGATTCTACTGTTGCTTGAGTTTATGGCATCACAGATTAGCATGAAGATTGTAATATTGCATAGCTATTTTGATCACAAATTTTAGTTGAAAGTTGCATTTATTTGTGTAGGATGATAAAATTAGGTTATTTTGATGGTAATGTTGATTTGGGCTTAGATGGTTTAAGTTTTTTAAAGTTCAGTGTAGATTTTGTTGAATTTCATAAGCTCAGTGTGTAAACTAGTATTAACTTTTTAGCAGTGCCGAAGGTGCTTTTTAGGATGGTTATTTTCTTGTTAAGCATTAACTTTTAAAATTCTTACTGTTATAAACTGAAAGTGTTTTTGTAGTGTGAAGGTTCTCCGGTGCCAGCTACCTCGGTCAAATGCTTATTACTCAAGTGAGCCTCCGAAATTAGGCAAGGCCAGCAGATTGCCTGGAGTTGGAGGTATCTTGTTTTCTTAATTTGTAGCTTAGTATCAATATGGTTGTCCTCAAATTTGCAGGATAACATGAGTTTGCTTATCTTGCTATCTAATGATACCATGCCTTTTGATTTGGTCGTGTTAGCTGCACTCTGCAGTTGGTGTGGTACATAGAAAGGAGACAAGGTCTGCAGTAGTTGCCGGAATGCGCGCTATTGTTCTGAAAAACACCAGGTAATTTTGGTCAATGTGGTCTTTTGGCTACTTCTCCAAATCAATCTTAAAGAGGAACTGTTGTCTTTTCTGTTGTAGGCTGTCCATTGGCTACTTCTCCAAATAAATATCTCATCTCAGTTATCTGAGTCTAGCACCAGTAACGGGAAAACCACTTCAAACCAAGGTCAGTACTTGCAAATAAAAATTCATTAGTAATTTAGTATATTAAGATGTTGGAAGACCACCACATTTGATTATCATTTCACTTTTATCCATGGCTGAAATACTATGAGGCAAAAGTTGGACTGCTTGAAAAAATGACCAGCAGGTGACAAACCGTCCTTGGGTTTGGTCACAGAACCATCCGCTGCCAGACCGTCAGGCTTCTTGATCAAATATGTGCCTCATAATTCATATTTTCTAGCCTACCCCAACTTGTTTGGGACTAAAGGCTTGTTGTTGTTGTTGTTGTTGGCTACTCTATTGACTGTTATCACCTGTCAAGTAATTCTCATAAGCGGGTAGTGTGACATTGATGTAGTCTAGGTTCATGACCAAATATTTTGGTAACATACATGGAGTTTGTGTCTAGTATTTGACTCAGAACAGGTTTTTCTAATTAGAAGGGTAATTAACTTAAGATTTTGGTGGTTTAGCAGCTGTAGCAAGCAATTTCCTCTGGCCAGAGTTTGAGATCTTTAATGAGGATGAGTCCGAATATGCATATGATACAGAGGTATCTGAAAGCGGTTACTCCAGTTCATTGGTTCGCGAGGAACGAAATATGCATATGGCAACAGGTACACTCAAGACTCTAAGGCAAAACCACTTTGGCCCATGGCAAGTGGACGCCCTTCTAAAGCAGATATTCCAAAATGCAACTACTGTGATGGCCCTCTATGTTTTGAGATGCAGGTTAGGAAAGATAACAGCTTTATATAGTCAACAGTTGTCTTTTATAGTTTTCTAGTATTTACATTTAGAGGACAGATTCAGATATGAATCCCATATTTGGTTTATTATTATGGTGCAGCGACCTTACAGGTTAGCCATAGAGTCTCCTTTCCTCCCTCCCTCTGTTATGCATTTTAGCTTTAGGCGTTAACCATATTATCCCCTTACTGTTCCCAAATCAGGTTATATATGTATTTTAATGTCAATTGTTGTGACCTTTGTGCACATATTTTGCCCCAGCTACCGCTTCCAGCTCCACATTTGGCCCCATTGCATGTTCTTGCTCCGCCAGATCATTGGTATGTCAACTATTACAAATCGAATCATTGGTTGAATCATTGTTGTTTGGTACCAGTTTGTGACTTCGATGTACTTCCATAGTGTAAGATACCTTATCCCTTGTAATTTCTTTTCTGTCAGATGAACATTAAAGGCTGAATTAGCTAGATGGGGGTTTCTCCTACAGTTTGTGCACGATGGTCTGTGTGTTATCTCTCAAGTGACATTCCACAAGAAGCTCTCAATGGTGCAGATGATGCAGTTCAAGCACAAGTCATTTCCCCTGTTTGGCTTGAAAGTGCTAGCCCCATACTCAGCTGAGCTCGTGGCCTTCTGAAAGCTGTTATTTCTCCATTAAGGCTTAGTCTTATGGGGTACTAGATTGGCTAGTACTACCACCAAAAGCGTGGTGTATTCTAGTAGTACTACTTCTCTCTCCTAGCAAATGGTAGTAGCTTAAGTAGTAGCTAGATTGATACGCTGAACGGTTCAGCGCTGAAAAAATAGGGA
Organism: Papaver nudicaule; assembly: GCA_023529015.1. Classification (NCBI taxonomy): domain Eukaryota; kingdom Viridiplantae; phylum Streptophyta; class Magnoliopsida; order Ranunculales; family Papaveraceae; genus Papaver; species Papaver nudicaule. The sequence goes on from JAJJMA010151425.1 coordinate 5,045, forward strand.
AAACGCTGAACGGCTCAGCGTTAAAAGAATATTCTACAGAATCTTAATAAATCTAATAATATATCTTTTGTATCTTATCCGTTTAAATAATCCAACGGCCCAAAATTGTTGAGCGCTGAATGATTCAGCGCTCAGCGCTGAATGGTTCAGCGTATAGTTGTCCAATCTCACCAAACCCATAAGAGCATCCCTACCCTGCTATCTGACTTGGATGTCCAATCTAGTATACTAGATTGGACACCATAAGACTAAGCCTAAAGGTTTTGGCTATAGCAACAAGACTTCACTTTTGGTAAGCTATCTTTAGGTATGTTCTTATTTTTTTGTATGGAAACGTCAACTTATGTAAATTATATGATTTGGAAGATGCATAAAATACTTGTTGGATTGAATGTAATACAAGAATTTCAAGAATAAAAAATTTCCCGTTTTTTTCAATAATAATTTTTATTCAAGAATACAAATTTTGTTATTATTATTTTTTTTTAATTCCTATTAAAAAATTTGCAATGGATATATTTGTTGCTCAAAATAAAATAATCGTGGCACAAATTAGCTCTGTGCAACGGATGAAAACAATTTGTGCAACGGATATATCCGTTGCACAATCCGTTGCGCACATGTGCAACACCACTTTTGAAACGGAAATAGACGTGGCACAAATTCTGTGCAACGGATATATCCGTTGCACATGGGTCGATTTGGCGTAGTGTCATCTTGCATGTTTGACCATGTAAATAATCCTCCCAATGTCGGTTGGTCTAGTATGTCATCTTGGTTATTTATGAATTCATTAAAGAGCTTTTTCCCCAACTTTGAGCCACCATCAGGTATGTTTCTCTCCCACCTTCTTCTTATTGCATTGAAATCACTTGCAATGATCCATGCAGGTGTAGCCCATCCAGTTAAATCCTCCAATTCTGGCTAGAAATCCAACCTAACTTCATCATCACAGGGACTATATAAACATTAGTCAGAGTCCATTCAAAGCCATCAGATATGTTGATAAATTGTGACTTATAGTATTAAGAGATATTTCTTCAGCTACACACTTAAGTGCTTTTGTGTCCCAAATAGTAAGCATACCCCTTCCAAGACCTTCAGATTTGATCATACACCAATTGTTGGTGTTGCTTCCCCATAATTGGTTTACAAACCAATTGGTAATTCTCCACATCTTTGTTTCCTGAATTACAACTGCTTTAGGTATGTGCTTCCTGATTAATTCCTTCAAACAATCAATTTCATCCATACCATTAAGGCCCCTTGCATTCCAGCACAAAATTTCAACATACATTAATAATACTCATCTCCCCATCTTTAGCAATTCTGTTACTAATGACATCAGCTGGAGTCTTCTTAGGTGTAATTGAACCTTGTTCATATTTTTCTATGATACCTGCAAATATGTGTTGCACTTCCATGTTTCTACCAATATGTTGGGTCCCTAAGTTATAACTTACTTTTCATTAACAATTCTACAGTGTTGGAAATAGCGTTAATATTTTCAGCAACATCCGAGCTTAATTGATCAATGTCAATTATTACCCTCCCTTTTCTTATCTTCATATGAGAATTTTCATAGATTGCAAGAGCATTGTACCTGTTAGTAAGGGCTAATGGAGATCCATGTGGAGAAAGGGACAATGCTGGGGTTTCAGGTACAAAATCTATGTTGTTATTGTTGATCTCACCATCATCTAAATCTTCTTGATGGATGCTTGAAATCTGCTCTGGTGCTTCTGGTTGAGTTGGTAACTGACTTACCCGTTTGTTCTCAAACCATTTATTGAATAGAGAACGGATTGTTTTGTTACTACCTATATCCAGTTCCACAGACTTTTTTTGTTGTTGGGCCTTAAGATGGTTCTGAAAAAATCCGTTCTTCTTTACAAAATCCACCCCACTAGAAATGTTTACACCCTTCTTCACATGTGCCACTCGAGCGTTACCTTCACTTGACAAATTAGATTTCAAATTACGAAAAAACCTTATGGACCGAGGGAATCTCGGTCCAAAACCCCCATCCCCTCACATTCTCGGTCCAATGGGACCCCCCCTGCTGGACTGGGGCCTCCCCCCTCCCCTCTCATCCTCTGTTTTTTGACCGAAAAATTCGGTCCGTGCAGAAGCACTGTTCAAATTATGCTGCTACAGGCGGCCCAAAAAAGGGTGCCCGAAAACGGACCATGATGTGGCACCATCAAGGTCCGTAGGATTAGCAGGGGGGGTTTGTGTGGTGGATTTTCGATGGTGGGACCCACACTCTCTCTCTTCTCACTCTCTATCTCTCTTGGTCCGTTTTTGGGCAGGCACTGTTCCGGGCCGCGTTTAGCATTTTCGTTTTTTATGTGCAGTTTATACCTTATGCCGCAACGAGCATAAGTGCAGCTTATACCTTATGCCGCAACGAGCTGCACTTTATGTGGAGTGTTCAGATACGGTTTCTGCAACAAAACCAGAGGTGGGACCTTCATGCATCTTTTTCATCAGGCTGGAATATTCCTTTACCGACGAGAATTTTTGCGGGAGAAGAACGTCCCATTCTAGAATCAAAATGTGGGTTTTCCCTCCTAGCTCGATCCCTAATCCCAGAGGGATTTTGAATATGTTGTTCTTCACTACAATTCTACATACAAAGGGATTTAGCAAGGTTGTTTCTTTGGAGATTTCAGCTAGACCTCCCATTTTTGCTCCAATTGCTCTAAAGTTTTCTCTTGTCCAGAGATATAATGGCAAACCCTTTATCTTTACCCGTGATTTCTTCTCATTTATGGCTTCACAGACATCTTCTGAGACAATGAATTCATTTGCACAATTCCATCTACGAACTGTGATTGTGACACCCTTAAAATCCCACCTTTTTGGCTCCCATGTTTTCATCCATTCATCATCATTATTTGGTATGACAGTAGCCTGACTTTTGCTATGAATATTTAGATTTGTTCAATCCCAATCTTTGAGTAAAAAACCCTAGCCACCGTACCCCATAAAAGTACTCCATCAATCGTAATCATCACCATTCTAGGTATTCTGTCCTTGACAGGGATTTTAATTAGATTATTGGCTGGAAAATCCCGATCCAGATCTGGTACTTGAGTTTGTACTTTCTTCTCCATTAAAGTTTCTAAATTATCTCCAAGATTCCACCAGCCAATGCTTTCATCACCCGTAGGTACACAAATAATGTTATTCCTTCTTTTGATTCTATCAAATCTTGAAATCTGCAAATATTCCTCTTTTGCATTTACTTTGATCTCAACATGGAATGTGAAATCACCATCTCTGTTGTTTCACCGATTTTCTCCAACTCTATACTTGTTTAATAAAATTTTCTTCAAAAATCCTTGAATCCAATCACCCATTTTTTGTGACATAAGAACCCAAAATCGAGCTCCTGACTTACCCCTTTCCTCAATTTTTAGACCATCCAATTTACCCAACTTGATCTTTGTGAGATCAAAAGTTTTCCATTTGAGTTGAAATGATTTTTTGTTTTCTGGAATCCACATGTTGTACTGACTCGAAGGGGAACCGGTCCTCAGACAGTCTCTCTTCTCTCTCCTTTCGTGTTTACACCAGACTTACGGCTGGAATATTTGAAAAGTTACCAGCCGAAAGTCTGATGCCCCTGCTAGTCTCTAGACTTACGGCTGATTTTCGGGCAGATAACCAGCCGTAACTAAACCTACGACCCATACATAGAACTTACGGCTCGTAAGTTTGCGACATAATTTTTTTTGTGAATTAACAAAACTTACGGCCACTAAAAAAATCAACCATAACTTTCTCAACCTTCGGCTAGTAAATAGAAGACATAACTTGTGTTACGGCTAGTAAGTAGGCGACGTAACTTCTGTTCGGCTACTTGTTCTACAGATGCCATAACTCGAACCTATGGCTAGAAACGATGAGCTTCAGGTAGCCGTAAGTCTATCTGGTTTACGTTTTTTTATTGATTTCGATAGAATCTAAGCTAAGTAATGAAAAATCGAGAGGTGGGTTTGGATTCTAACCTTTACTCCTCCACACCTCCACCATTATGGGTTGATTCCATGATAGTTGAGAAGGTTTTAGAGGTTTTGGAGGAGAAAGGTTTTGATTCTCAGATTTTTTTGTTTTTACATTAGGGCATTTTCATTACACTGCTTCATCCTAATGTCTAATTTTGTGTCAACCCAAAAGAATTAAGCGTGTCAAAAAATGAAGACCTTCCAACTGTGAACACTACTTACATAAAACATATTAAGCACATAATATAATTTCTTCGAGAGAATTATACTGTGGCGGCAGCAAATCTTGTACACCTGCAAAAATGTCTTCTCCAGGGGGTAAAGTTTCCGAAGGCAATGCGTCCAATACCCTGTCTGGTAAGGCGTCTAGGGTTTCCTCAAGAAGAGCCTTCATAGTCTACAATATTAAAAAAAACAAATAAATTGCTTAGTTTAACTAGAAAATAACTTAAACGCCAACAAAAACAAAGAAATCAAATAGCAAGCACGTTTAAGTTCATATTATAAAGTTTCTTCTTTGTATAGTTCTTGAATGTTTTCAGTCTCATACGATTTCAAAAGTTTCCCTCGCAGGAAAGGAGTTACCAAATGGGAGAGAGTTCCACACGAAGTAAGCATGAGTAGAAGAATAAGTGTTCAAGATACTTACAAAAATTTAGAACATTAGTATAGCAAGTACTCCCACAAATAACTTAAGCTGATGGCCATTGGTAGCTATAATATTTGCGAATATATAAAGCCAAGCTTATTTTTTAAGTGAGTTTTCTTCTTGATAGGCGCAAACACATTGCCTAATTTGCAGTGGGTCAATGAGAATTTGGTAAATGAAGACGAGTATTTGCATTAATTTTAGAATTAAAAATCTTTACGCCTATTTATCAATTAGGTGTTGTCCCACTGCAAGTTAACTGTCCTACCGATACAGAGCAGAGCAAGAAAAATTGCAAAAATGAAAACTGTAAGAGTAACTTTATAGGTTTAACCTTATATACATACCGTGCACTTCTGCATAGCAGCATCAGCCTTGCGCTTCCACAAACCATTTCCTGGTTCGGCGAAGAAAAATGATAGTAAAGGCTGCAAAATAAGCAAAAAAACAAAACAATAAATCTTAGCTCAAGATCTATGAACGTATCTATGGCTGTTAAGATACAGCTTAAGTTCTTATCAGAGTGTGGGTCATCTGAGCCTGGCTCGTATAGAAACAAGCCAAACTTGAGTTATTACTACCCCAGGTGAACCACCTGACTTTATCAAGTAAGCTTGAGTTAGGCAAGCTTGATTGCTTGAGCTCCGCCATGTAACTGAAGATATGTTCGATAAAATACATAAATATGTATATATATGGATAGAATCAGATAGATATAAGGGTGGTTCCGTCGACATGCTTAAAATAATACTGGGTCACAATGTGTTGTGGGGTACATGTAGTAATAAAATCAAGTCTTTTTGGAGATGAAGCTTTTTCAAATTTTGAACATTTGATCCAACCATCAGTAAAACAAATAACACCGCAGATTTTTGGTGAGAATGTTTTACATGATGAGAAAGTCAAGTGTCCCCAACTTCTAGTGAGCTCTTGTGCCAGACCCCACAATCCCGATAAAGTCAAAACACAATGTCAATTATGTCAATTATCTTTATGTCAATAAGACCCTCTGTGTGGATATATCAAAGTAAGTCTAAAAATTAGGGTCACAGCCATGGTTATTTATTCCCAGTATTAATATATGCGGCAAGCCAGGCTCGACAGAGCTCCCTGCTTGAGCTCATCAAACTAAAGTTTAAATATTTCTCCCCCAAGCTTCGACAGAGATACTTTTAAATCAAGATAGAGCAAGCCAAATATGAGCACCCTACTGCTTGGTTTACTTCCCTGGTCGTAAATAATCAAGATGCCATGGAAGGCTGAGAACAACTTTTGGACATGGCATATGTGGCATAAGAATAAGTGCTACTAACCTTGACTAATGTACGCAGAGTAGGCTTATTAGGTCCACTTTTTCCGAGAACATTGTCAGCATACACCTGATACCGTTCGAGAATCTGCAGAAATCTGTAGTCTATAAGCAAGTGATAAAACAAGAAATAAATAGATGGAATAAACTGTTAACTAATGGTGCAAAGTTAAGAGTACCTGACGACGTGAAAGGCCAGTACCAGGTACACCATATACTGCACTATCGACATGTCCCAAGACAGACCATGGGCTGAAATTATTATGCTTGCAAGTCAGTGAATATTATAAATTGTGATAAATAAGGCAAAAAAAAAAAAAGAAAAAAAAAAGAAAGACAGCTTGGTTGATATGCAGCTAATTTTAGGTTTTCTTTCATTGCTGACCAAATCTTTGAGACTAGCTGATGTTTCTCGGGCTCTAGAGTTTGTAGTGCTTCACACAAACTTAAGGACGATGGGAAGGATACAGATATTAATTTCCCCGTGTCAAGTAAATCAATGGTAATGAAGATACGACTGCTCAACAGTTTCGAACTTGTAACCCAGTTCTGAGTTGTTAAAATTGTCCCACGCCCTAGACCTTGGTATTCGTGAAGTGAATAATCCTAAGGAAACCCTAATCTTGTAGAAGTCTTGTACTTTCTTCAAAATATTGCCTATGAGGTCAAACCAACCCTAACATAAGTATACCTCTGTTAATCTATATGAGGGCAATATACATGGGTCATCCCATCACCAAGAACATGTGTATAAGACAAAAGTTAAGGTGACCAAATTTTCCATATTAAATAAATCAAGAGTTTAAGATCACTGATTGTGGAGAAGGCATGAAAACTGAGAATTATTCGATAAATAAGCAGCACGGTGCATTTATCATACTTGCTATAACAAGCTCGTCCAATCATCACACCATGAGCTCCTTTCCTTAGCGCGGTATTGACCTGTCATACATAAATTTAAACTAACTAGGTCAAAACTGAAATCATGAAATGTCAAGACACTTCTTCCTGGCATCCGAAAACAGCAAAATAAAAAATCTTTCCCGGACTCATGTATGTCAACAAACAACCTTTCATTGAATTAGCAAGTCCTGTAGGACAGAAACTAATAATAACGTTTCATTTGAAGTAAGGTGTCAGGAAAAGTTCCTCTGGGCAACCTCCAGTAGTTAACAGAGGATGATATGATGAATACAACGAGTTAATGGACAGGTAAGGGTTCTGCAGAAACTGACAGTAGATCGACCATAAGTATATCGTTTTTATTATACGACTATGACAAAAAGTCATAGCATATCTCAAAAGGAACAGACTTGATATATATCTTAAATAAGAGCTATCCTCAACTGATTCCTCGTTTGAGACTTGAATTCATAATTATGAGAGCCATCTTCAGTTTGAGGAGTCATCATATTCAGACTAGCAGAAAGCGAAACAGAATGATCACTTAGAAAACCAACATTGACATGCAGCGGAGGTCGACATATGCTAACCAGTAAGCTAGAATAACATGAAAATATAAAATAATGTGCAATGGATGCCCTACTGCATATGCCACCTCAGTTCGACATCAGCTTCAGCATCCCATGTTTTTTATCTCAAGATCCCGAACCATGTGTGAACAAATTATTAGTGAATTCTGTGAATTACCTCATCAATGTGAGTTATCCCACCATTTATTGTGAAACGCAAGTCCGGGAAGTCACGCAGAAGACCGAAAAAGTACTCATACCTTCACATTCATATAACACGTAATTAATATACAAAAGCTGGGGATAACATGTGGAAGAAGTAAACTACATGAAGTTGAGGAAATATCATTTGGAATCAGAAGCAAACACCGCCACTTCTCTATAATTTCAGGGTGTGCATACAGATTTAAAAAGGTAAAAACTTCAGTACAGTGGGGCTGCAACAAGCCAGTGATAATAGTGGTGGTAGTAGGTCGAAGAGAGGATTTGACTCATGGGATTCTGAGTTACATCTTAAGGCCAAGTTTGTTATGTTTCTCGTCAACAGATTTTATCAATACAATTATCATATGCAAACCTAAATTTGATACTTTCTAAAATTAAAAAAACAGTAATGCAATGTCTCACTAGATATACAATCTTTCTGTACATATTGATAAGTAGGCTAGCATAATTATCAAGCAGCAAACATACTTTAGGGGGGGAATTTTCCGGTTGTCAGCTGGACTGATGCCATTTAGCATTGCTTTCCGAGAATGGATTATAAAATGTCTGGTTGGTGACTGAGAAGCAACTGTATAAATAAAATCACCTGAAAATAAAATCAAAAATTGTGAAACATGGGAAAGAAGGAAGCACGAATACAAAGTAACACATCAGATGCAAAAGAAGTGCATCGTTTTTGGGTACATAGCGTAGCAATGAGCTAATCTGTTATGCACATCCTTTAGCTTTACTAAAAGTGGTTTAAGGAGATTCTGAGTTCCTACTCCAGAAAACGAATAAATTATCCCTAGCTACCAAAAGAAGGCATGTTGTTTAACGTTACTGAAAAACTAAACTCCCACTACATGCAGTATAAAATAGAAGTAAAACAACCGACCATGTGTTATACGAATTATGATACCTTTCCCATCATTTAAATCAGGATAGTAAATAGTGAGCTAATTTTGGTGAATTTCCACTGATAGAAAACGAAACGTTTAGCCTAAGAGCCTTACATAGTTCTTCGTATGAATCATGATCATCAACACCTATTCGGCATTTCACACTGACAGGAACATCACAATTGGCAGCAATCACTGACATGGCCTCCCCAACAAACTTTCCTTGTGAAAACCAAGCTATCAATATCAGGTCATATTGAGAAAGAAAATAAACCAATTAGACTGCATTGAGAATATTAAAGTTCTGCATTAACTTCGGAGTTCAGACCTTAGGGTTAAGCATGAGACTAGCACCAAAGCACCCATGGCCAGCCACTTTAGGACTAGGACATCCACAGCTGAAATACCAACGAGAAGGTAAATAAATAAATATATGAGAGAGGGACATGAAAAGTAAAAGATAAAGAGAAGCTAAAACGAACTTCAGATTGATCTCATCATATCCGTAAGCATTTGCTAGTCTGGTTGCTTTTGCCAGGTTATCCAAGTTATTCCCGCCAATTTGAAGTACGATAGGGTGTTGATCTGGAGAATATGCCAGGAACCTGTCCTGAACAATGGAAAAAAATTGATCATAATCAATATCTGTATTAAAATCTAGCCAATAAATCTCAATAAAACTATAAAGAAATTCCAGCAAAATGAACTTAGTGTCAATGGCAGGAAAACTATTTATGCACTTAGATTTGATTTTCATTTTTTCATGGATAATAGAAGAATATATCATTCAGGGACAGTTTCCTTGAAAAATCGTGAAACTCTTGCTTTTCTGGATCGAATACTAGTGTAATGTTTAATTGTTCGGCATATGGCTAAAAGCACCAAGAGCACTATGATCTAGTCACTGGATTCTTTAGTAAAATTCAGTAAACGGAACTTGATCACCAGACACATATTGATGGCAACAACTTAGTAGAATTAGTAATCCTAATTTAGTTTATGGGTTGATGTGTACAACAACTTAGTAGGGTTGTGGAGCATTAGAGAAAGAAAAGAATGCCACAAGGTATACTGATGATTAACATGTTTTGAAACCAATTGAATTCATCGCCAATCACCTGTGTTACTTGTTCTGAACAAGAAAATAAAAAAGCAGTAAATTTACCAAATTGTGTTCTTGATAAACAATAGTTTCAGCAGCAATCATCTCAGTCCAAAGCCACGCATGCTTCGACATTAGCCTAGCAACCGTTCTGTAATGATTATCCGTACATTCCATCATTGGAGCAACACTGTGGAATGCAATGACCATATAAACATCATAAAATTAGTACAAAATCATGAGCGTAACCTTCTATATTATAGACACAATTTCAAATCAATGAAATACCTACCTGAACCATGGAGGAAAATAGCTTCCGGCAACCATATCTTCTTTCGTGTGTAGTGGGTGCTTCTGAGCGTGTGAACAAATTTTTCTAAATTGAGTTGGTTGTCTATGTAATAAATGGAGTGGTAGTAGCTTGTGCTGGTTTTTAAGGGCATTAAAATGAAAAGGAGGCGGCGAAGTAAACAAGGAACATACCGCAAACTTCATTATCCAGGACTTAATCAGATCACAGCAAGCTCAAACCGGTACCTGCACATCAAAAAAGACATCTTTCACTAAAACATTCAAGTGAACAAACTGGTCTCATTCCTTATCTCAATTAGCAGATTCAACAGCTAATTCTTAGTTACCCAAGCAATTGAAGATTACGTTTTGGTAACAATTTTGAATTCAGTATAATAAATTCTAGGGTAAAATTTGGAGCAAAACTATTTAGACCTAACAAAGAAAAGAAAGGAATTTTTTTAATTCTTCTAGGTTGACTGAGAAAGAAAAAGGGTTTTATGGAAGAGAGGTGGAGAGAAATACCGCGGCGCGAGCTTGCTGAAGGGACTGAGGGTGTAGGAAGTAGCAGAATAAGGAGAAGGAGCAAACACAACACTTTGTGAATAAAAAAGTAATATTGCGGGAAAGGGATAACGTGCTCTCGGAACCGGGTTGTAGTTGAACCGGATGAGACTTGTCTTAGACGGCAGACAAGGGATTTGCTCGTGCCGCAGACGGCACGGGACTGTTCAACATTGTACGTCTGTTTCTTTGAACTACGTTTTTCTCTTTCTTATGTCACCTCATAACACCCCAAATTTTAGAATACTCGTTACCCTATAAATTTTAGAATACTCGTTGCTCTGTAAACTTGTCATGGCAAACAGTTTTATGTTTTATTTAGTTTTGCATTACATTTAGTTATTGGTTCCAATTTACCCTCATCGCGGAGCATCGTACAATATTCCCGTAATTATGATCCCCCTCCTATAGTTTTTTATCCAGTAGCAGTACCTGATCATCTGTTGCATTCCTAATACCGTATATTGTTTCAATCTTTAGTTGCAGATCTTCATAGATGGACTTTCCATAATTTCTCCACAACACCTGTGGTTATTTCAAAGACATTCCGATAGTATTATTCCGAATAGCGGTCGTTGGTTGCATCCCATTTTCATCAATCCTGCCTCTTCCATTGTTTTATCCCATTCCCTGTCATCCTTCTATACCCTCAGCTTTATATGTCGATTTAGATGTCCAGACAATGTTTCCCTTTCCTCATTTCTCTGTAAATATTTGTTCATCCTGTGTCCACATGTTTATTGAATTGTTAGACATCAGATTGATTAATTAGCTTTATTATTAATTCTTGGTCGTTGGTAACGGTTCCACTGATCTGATAAGTATTTAAGGTTTTTTGAAACATTTACGACAACATATAAACTCTTAATTAAGCTTTAGTCTCTCACAAAAATTTGTACACACGACACGAAACACGCCTACGAATGTTTCGAAATTTCTCAAACCACATGACGCACCTACTAACATGAAAATAATCTCAAACAAACCTTATTAATTTCATTCTCCAATTACATATCGCATCCGTAGATGCATTATAATCCGAGATGATTATTGTCCACTAATATTAAAAACAGGCATTTGTGTTATTTGTCTGTTATTCCCACCTTCAGGTTGAGTTTCGTCGTTACACACTGCACGTTTGTCGATGAATTGTTTCTTCAAAAAAAAAACATTATTTTCTATGCCTTATTCTTTGTGCCGTTTGTAGCGTCTGTTTTAAACAAATTAAAAAATATTTTTTTGTTAATTTGTTAGGGATATATTTGTGACTTTAGTTGTACCAAAATTGTACTTAGAAAAAAAAAACTCATTGTTATAATCGTCTATCCTACAAATGGTTCCAATATAGTCGTAATTGGTTTTCTCTTGCGCCAAATTGCCATCGGAATCTCCATAGGTTGTTTCTCTTTCTCCATGTTGCTCTAACTATTTTTGTCTGTCATGTTTGTATTGTAAATCCCTGTGAGCATCCTTTCTGCATATCCAATATTTTTTTGATAGGTTGGCATTCTTAGACCCGGGACCGGGAATATGTTGTTGCTTCTTTGGTAGTAAGCATTCGCCACAATATCTCGAAACCAATTTTTCAACGCAAGACTTCGTATAATACCTCAAATACATAACCCAGTGAAAGAAAATGTGCGCTATCATGTATATGTTTGAAGTTTTCATTAGAAAAAACTTTGTTGATGACCATAAACGTTAAGATGCTACACTTGAGTAAATCCTCTTCCACGTTTCCCGAGGACACAAAACAGTGGATCCAGCGTTGTCCTCTATCTCTATCCGAATTTGCATAATGTATTTTATTTTTTATTATATTTTTTTAGTCATATTCTTGAATATGATTTATTGGTTAGAATCACAACAATATTGATGAAATGGTTTTTAGTCAACTTGGTATGGGTTTGCCTCGTCGTTTGCATGCTTTACACTTCGATCTTATTCTGCGATCTCCCATGAATTCTGCATTGCATGGTGAGCATGACATGTACTCCCAATATTGGTCTCCAAAAACTTCTATTTTCACGAATGTGGTGAATATGCGGCCATCCTCGAGCGAAATTACAATTTATATGTTATGCGTTGTATGACACTCTACTTTTCCGGTATGTTTCATACGAAATAAGAATGAGCATAATTAGTTGAATATCTGATTTCCCCGGGTTTCTAACGATTCCTTGACTGTTTTCTTAAGTTTTTGTTCGGGAGTCATGAATCCAGCTGTGTCGTTTGATTCTGCAGAACCTTCTACGTTTTAGGAAAACCGTGTTACATTGTATCTTATTAACCGGATAGTTATATAAGACTCTGAGGAGCATACTTTTGGTTGCATTTTTTACTCTGAAAAAAGCACGCAGGTACGCTAGTACTCATTTTGTTGTCATCAATATTAAGTGACAATTAGTTTGCTCCATTAAGTTTTTATTTGTTAGTGTATATTTTATTTTGTATTGAAATTGACCTTATCTATATAATAAGGAGACATGTCCTTTGTCTTGAGTAATCCCCGCCGTCCATAAAGGAATCGTGTGGCCGATATCTAATCTTGGTTAATGTGTAATACGGACCGCCCATCATTATTAGTTAAACGGAAGATAATCCAACACAATTTTAAAACAATCGGTTAGGCAGGAACCGCAGACGGTTTCGTTTGAATCCCGAAAGCTTCTCTACTGCTGCACCAGCGTAGCCGTCGGCAAAGAAACCGTTGGTGTTTCGTTTTGATGATTGCCTACCGAGGATGTCAATAATGATCAGGAGTATTGAGTTAGAGATGGGTTTCGAAGAATGAAGAGAGTTTGAGAAGGAGAAAACAGACAAAACAAAGTTGCCACTTGCCACCCTTGATGAAGATTGATGGAGTTAATTTCTAAAGTTTTGAATGATTTGAATCAATCGGGTTGTTGTGAATGATTGATTGTACAGTGACGGGGATTTTTGAAGGATATAAATTATAAATCTAATGATCATGTTGTGCATTCCAGTTTATGCCTGTCAAGTGATCGATTAAAAGCCTGAACCAAAAGTTCTGTAGCGACGTCTAGCTGAGCCAGTTTTACCAAGAGTAACGACGTAGAATATGGTTCTGAACACTTTTACAAAAACAACGACGTAGATGCAGAGTTCTCTAAATATTAAAAGTGTAGTCGAAGAAATGAACCACTAAAAATGTTGCAAAGGGTTCTTACAAAAAGAATGTAGCCGTGAGACAAAACTTAGTCGAGCAAACAGGAAGTCATTCATCAATAACATACCGTTCAATCTTGGCGAAAACCAACGTGGGAATCACTGAAATCCGTAAGAGGTACAAATGTAAATCATCTTTGTTGACAGCTGTAGATGGTGAAAAAATGAGAGAGGGACAAGATTGTCAAAA
>JAJJMA010151438.1:4820-17181 GCA_023529015.1 Papaver nudicaule
TCCCTTAGGGTTCCGGTGAAAACCTTGCTAGACTGAATTCGATCCCATAGCCGGTATGGTATGGATTGAATTACGATCTGGAAAGAGCTCCTTCACTCTCTTGCCGAACCTTTCCATATATGCGGCTACATCCTCCCCTTTCTCTTGCTTGAGGTCGAACAGTTCCACGTATTCTCCGAAGTCTGGAATGGTCTCTAGGACTTCGGGTGGTATGTTGCAGGGGACGAGCTTGCCTTCTCCTCGAATCTTGTCGTTGCGTAGCTTGTCATGTACAACTCCAGACTCCTGAAGAGCTTTGATGAAGATCCTAATAGCTGTGCCGATGTCTACTGTGGGTTTTCCAGGGTTTTTCTCTCGAGTAACTCCCCTCGTGGTGAGTCCCCAGTGACTCGGTGAATGTGGGTTATCAGATACGAGAGGGGTGGACGAAGTACCTTCTTGGTTGAGGGGGCTTTCGTCGGTCTTTGTGAACTCCGCGGGCATGGTTACTGTCTCGCTGCTTTTCTGTGCGAATCGATTCATGAACTCCAGGGGGAGTGACTCTTGGTTGTTGTAGATCCATGGGCGTCCCAACACCATGTCGCTTTCGACTACTCCCTTAACAATGTGGAACTCCGCTATGGTTGGAACCGTGGCGATTTCGACGGGAAGGTCGATCCATCCGTAAGTTCGTACTTCGGTCCCGTCAGGACCTTTGATGGTGGCCGGGGCACGGACGTCTTTGCTTCGCGGGATGTTGGCGGCTCTGAGAGTCTTGACTGAAATGATGTTCACCGTGGATCCTGGGTCGATGAGCGTCTTTGAGAATTCAGCATCAGACACACGGGTGGTTGTGAGGAGTCCCCAGCCTTGTACTCCTGCTTGTGGCTTCTGTTTGGGCGTCGTCTGGTCATTGACCTCCTTGAAAGGTATGCGTTTCCCTGCTACCACCGTGTTGAGCGTCGTGAACATGTCTTTCCGCTGTGGCTTCGAGAGACAGAGAGTTTCGCATAGCTGGTACATTATCTCCTCCACTCTCTCATTCACCGGTTGCTCCGGGAACATGAATGCTCGAACAGGTAGAGGATTTTGATATACTCCTTCGTTTCCTAGGTGCGATTCTCCGGACTCCACCTTGGCTTGGAAAATCCGCTTAAGCGTGAAGCAGTCCCTGGTGGAGTGAGTAGTAACTTGGTGATAGCGACAATACCTTGGGCTTGCGACTTCTTCGGCCGTAGGAGGGCGTTGAGGCGAAGGGAGTGTGATTACCCCATCCTGGATCCAAGTGTCTAGCATCTCTAGTACCTCCTCCATGGAAAACGGGTAGTCTGGTACATCTGGTCTGGCTTTCGGCCTCCGCATCTCCTGTTGTTGTTGCCCTCCTTGGTTCGTGTTCTTGTTTGGGGTCTCCGGAGTTGAGTTAGCGCATTTTGGATGTGTTACCTCTGTGGCACCCCCTTTTCTCTTCCCTCCTTCGCTGACAGCGCCCATGGATGGTAAGTTGTTGTGTCATGTACCCGGGTAGGAGAGGTGGTGCCCTTATTGAGAGTCAGTAGGTTAGCCCTTAGTATTATTATGGATGTATTTATCCTTTGTATGGGCGTGTATGATTTAACCACGTGTAGGCTTGTTAGCCGTAGGATCGAGTCTAGTATTATGAGCTATATTAGCTCATCGTCTGTATTGAGACCTTATCGAATATTAATGAAGCAATTCATCTTTTTTCCCAATTCATCTGTTCTCCGTCTTCTTCCCCTTCTCCATGTCTAATTCTTCCCCTAATCCTCTAAATTCCCATCTCTATCCCTAATTATCTTTATCCTTAGAGATTTCACTGTTCCTGATTATCCCTTTGTAGTGTAAGGACACTACAAATTGGTATCAGAGTAGTCGATTCTGCGTCTGTGTAACAATGGTGACCCAAATCGACTTTGAAAACTTCAGTAACAACTTAACCAAGCAAATCGAAGATCTGGCCAAGAAGGTAGAGGGTATTACCAAGAAGGTAGAGGATATTCAGGTCACTCCTTCACCAGTGTTGCTAGCTACCTTGAAGGCAGTATTTGATGGTAAAAAGGAACCAGATCTTGGATCTGTAAGTAGTAGTGGTGGTTTCGAAATGAATAATTATTCAGGAGATGATGTTGATGCTAGGGTATCAGAAACAACTACTAGTACAAGAGCCGTTGAGCAATTGAAATCGATTTCTAATGAAGGTGTTGATGTAAAATTGAAGCTAACCCTAGCAGCTGTGAAGAATCTAAATCAGTTCACAACCGCTCTACATCTCACAAATTCGAATTAGCTTCTCTTTTTTCCGATGAGGGTAAGGTAAAATTAACGTTCCTGGATTACCAAGAAGGTAAACCGTTCATTCCTAGAGCTAATTATGTTGATGATAGTATGGATTTTCAATTTACAAGAGTTGCAAATTTTGAGGTAGTGAAATTCTTGTTAAATCCGAATTTTATTTATGGATCTCAGCTATTTGAAGTTATAAGAAGGTATTCATATAATCCTGATTTTTTTTTCAATACTCATGTTTCGATGTTTAAGAATTCAGCTGTGTTTCTAATTGATGAGATGAATTTAAGAGGTTGTTATCAATTAGATTTGATATCCACAAATTCAGTGAAGTTTGAAACTGCAAAGGTTGGTGGTAGTTGTTGTGAAGACAAACTATTTGTGAAAATGTCACAGAGAAGTAATATCAGTGGTTGGGAGGATAGCAGTAGAATGTTTGACCGAGGTAAACTTAGTGAGATCCAACCCTGGAATTCGCATTTGACGAGTTTTGGTACTTCATGTTTGATTGTAGTTCAGGAATTGCATAATTTCACATGTATGAATGCTGTTTTATGGGTTGGAGGTGCACATAATATGCTCAACCAAGTACCTGAAATTTTTCTTTGTGATAATGTGTTAAATTTCATGGAGATGTTTGCTGTTAATAATGGTGACTATGGTGCTGGTAGTATGCATTTTCCTAAATCGTCGCAGCTAGGCAGTGCTCATTGGTCATTATTTATACTTCATCTTACAAGAGAAAATGAGTCTGGAAGTGCACGCATGCTATTCAATTTAACGCCCTATAATCATTGTTGGAGTTTTCATAAGAAGGAAGGTTCTGTGCTTGTTAAGGAATGGATCTACAACGAAATTATTTCATTCTTGCATTACATATTACCAATTTCTGCCAGTCATGAAGGTTGGATGGGGCAACTCTTTCAGCATATCTATAATCCATCAAGAATATGGTCTTCTCAAGTGTTGGCAGTGTTAAAGTTAGAAGATGAAATTCCTTGGATCGTTGCCTGTTATCTGGTGGTGAGTTACAAGTTAAGAGCTAATGAATGTCTTTTCATTGTCTTTGATTCTTCCCGTATGATGTTTGATCGAGGAAAAAAATTTCAATGTCATTTTGGTATGGTTACTTCTCATTTGTTTATACTTGATATGTGTTCGAATTTACTGACTACATACCATGCAAAAATTGTTTATAAGAGGATTTCTGACAATGGTTATCAGTTAGCTTTGTGGGTTACAGAATGGACATTGTTGGTGTTTCTTAAGAAAGGAGACACTGTTGGGGGCAATAACTTATTGGTGGAAATGTTGCTGGTGATCAAAATAACTAAGTGTCATTTCCTCTCTATATATACAATTGAGAGTCAGTTTATATACAAGTTCAATTCCACTCTATATATACTTCCTTGTTACTGTTATTTGTCGAGATTGGTATCTCAAGCACAAGTCCTTCACAGCTGGGCAATTTTTCTTGCATCCTCTTGTTGGACTCAACTGTGGAGCTGGAAGAGTGGTGAAGAAATTATACTCTTGCCGACTTTTACAATGGTTTTCTGTGTAGACTCTTTAATGAGTGTGGTTGAAAGATATGAATGTATTGTTCCGCAGAGTCTTGTGAAGAGTTTAAAAGCTGGAAAATGGTTCCCACGATGGTGGCAGAAAGTGTTAACTTGGATAGATGATATCTGCGTTATTGGAAGTTTTTGTCAGCTCTTGAGACTGAGTTCCTTCTTCTTTCTTTGGGGCATGTTTAGTTCCAGCTGTTGCAAACGAATAATGCAAATGCACAGGTTCACAGAGGCTAATGTAATTGTTTATGGTGCTCTACTTAGTGACAGGGAAGCCCTGGGTAGGAGAATTTGGCAGATTGATAAAGGTGCCGGTTATTTTTATTTCCTTTACTACAAGATTTTCATGAGTTTGTCTCACTGTCAGAGTAGAATTGAGAAGATTATTGTTGGTCAGGTGGAGCAGTTACTCTTGCTTAGGAGAAATAGAAAGGTTGGACAGTTCTTACAGTGGGTGGTCTGCTTGAACTGGAAATTCAAACTGTTATGGGAATTCTTTTCTCCAGGGATTTCAAACTGTGTGTTATCTCTGCCAACTGGAGGTTATATTAAGTGGGACTGTTACACAGGAATACTGAGACTTAAAGTCATGTACAGGGTGAGTCAGATTACAGTTGTGCTGATGTGGATGAACTTTCTGAGATGGAAATTCAAATGGTGTTCATCTAATTTCGTGAGTATGAGAAGGTGCGATGGTACGGTGTGGTTTTCCATTCAATTTCTTTCTCCAGAATTATGGCCTTCCACTATTACAAATGTTCATATAGCATCAAAGTTTAAGGGTTTTCTAAGGTGGAAATTCAGATTGTTCTCAGCTGTATTCAGTGGTGTGGGACGTACCAACTGGATTTTTATAAGTTTTACCTCTTTTATGAGCTTGATCACCACCTGGTATGATGGAAACCTTCAGTTACTTGACCTTATGGTTCTAAGGCAACTGGCGACGGTCCAAATTGTCACACAGAGTGGGAAATTTGACACTACAGTCAGAGTTCTGGTGTTGTTTTTGTTAGTTGTCTGCAGAAGAGGAAGAAATGAGGTGCGACACCGTCAAGTAATGAACTGTGGTCATCTAGGCCCTAATAGGAAGTTGTTATCAGTTACTCTGTTAGCAGTTGGGTATGACAGTCACGGTAGATGTTTGCCTGTGGGAAATAAGCAAATTGTAGTCAAGGTTACTGATCGAATTAAAGGGAGAAGCTACAACAAGAAATCGCAACAGTTAGTTGTGGCAGGTGATGCTTCCTTTTCTATCTACCACTCACTGGGCTTTGGCGTTATTGGGCTTCTGCATTTCAGACACTTATTTGTGCAACGGACTAGCTCGGTCATTAGGCCTTTGTTTTTGAAGCTACATCAGTGATCTCACATCTCTTATTCTGCTCGAGAGACGACTGTGTTTTCTTAGATGTGTTTACTCGTTATTTTCCATCCTTGAGGACAAGGATGTTTTCAAGGGGTGTGGAATGTCATGTACCCGGGTAGGAGAGGTGGTGCCCTTATTGAGAGTCAGTAGGTTAGCCCTTAGTATTATTATGGATGTATTTATCCTTTGTATGGGCGTGTATGATTTAACCACGTGTAGGCTTGTTAGCCGTAGGATCGAGTCTAGTATTATGAGCTATATTAGCTCATCGTCTGTATTGAGACCTTATCGAATATTAATGAAGTAATTCATCTTCTTTCCCAATTCATCTGTTCTCCCTCTTCTTCCCCTTCTCCATGTCTAATTCTTCCCCTAATCCTCTAAATTCCCCTCTCTATCCATAATTATCTCTATCCTTAGAGATTTCACTGTTCCTGATTATCCCTTTGTAGTGTAAGGACACTACATGTTGTTGTACTGTTTGTTAATCAGCCTTCTGTCGCCACGAGTGGCACGAGTCTCTTCGCTTCTGAGGGGTTTAGTTCTTTCCAACAGAGCGGGTGCGGTAGTGGCAGACTTCTTCGCAGCTTCATGGAATTCAGAGAAGGTATGTAAACGGAGGTTCTCCAAGAGGGCTCGATATACATGAATCATTCCGTTGATGCAGAGTTCCACTAACTGTTGTTCCGTGACGTTCGGATCGTGGCAATCAAGGGCTTGAGTTCTGAATCTCTTGACGTAGTCGTTCGGGTGTTCGCTAGGCCTCTGGAACATTCTACCGAGGTCGGATAATGTTATCTGCTCAGACACGAAGAAATACTTGCGGTAGAACGCGCTCACCATCTCGCCCCAGGTCCCAATGTTGTTCGGAGCAAGATTGTTGTACCAGGTGTAATCTCTTCCAGTGAGAGACTTCGAGAACTCTTTGAGCCTCAAGACATGGTTGTACTCATGTTCCCCTAGAGACTTCATAAATCGCGAGATGTGTTCACGTGCATTCCCAGTCCCGTCATACAAGGAGAACATGGGCGACATGTATCCTTTGGGAAGGGCAATCCTCTGGACCTCGTGCGGGTACGATGGCTGGTGCTGGTGGACGGGTGACGTCACATCTCGTTCTCGGCTTCGTAGCAGCTTTTCCAAGTCGTTTGTCGTGACATAGTGGGATGGTTGCCCTTCTCTTTGTCGAGATTCTTATGGGAGAGAAGGCGCTTTGTCATCTCGGATGTGGACAACCGTTGAGCGAGTACCTGCGGTAGCGGCTTCAGGGGTCTCCCTGACTGGTGAACTTGACAGCTTCGAGGTTAGAGTCTTGAGGCAATCCAGGATTCCTATCTGAGTATCAAACATCTTGACTTGGCTTTCTGCGAGGGCGCCCGGTCGTTTGGCTAACTCCTCCATGGTTAATGCTCCCGATACTCCTTTTTCTTTGTCGGCGGTAGTGTTGACCTTAGTTGTGGAAGGAGGGTTCTTGCTAGAGGTGTGGTTTGGGGCATTAGGAGTAACTGGGGTGATGGGGATAGCTGAGATGATGGGTGTTGAAGAGGGATTATCTAGGGTAACAGGTGCGTCGGGCGTATTGCTGGATGCAGGTGGGTTGGTAGGTGCTGTGTTGGAGGCTTCAGCACCGTTCGTTGAAGAGTTGGGGTTTTTGGTATCTGATCCCGACCTAAGTTCAACCATCTTTGAGCAAGTTTCTCTGGAACCGAGAGAATGATCTCCCACTGTGGTCGCCAACTGTTTTTACCTGGAAAAACAATGTACCGTCTCTGGTACTTTCGTAGTGCTCGGAGGTCAAAGTCGAACAAGACAAGCCTAAACCAAGGATGGTCGTTCCCGTCTTGCTTCGGTCACAAAGATGATAGAGGTTGGTCTAGGGAGGGAAACATCGAAGAAACTTGAGATCAGGTTGAGGATGTGTTTTGGGTGTAAGAGTTCAAGATCTCCGTCGTGAAGTCGACTGGAAATCTCCAAGGCTAGAAACGTGTTTTGATTCTCAGGTGTTTTTTTCTGAGGCTCTGGTTGTTTCTGTTTTGTGTGTTCTAGGTGTTCTGAACGTTTCTAATGTTCAGCCTTGAAAAATAGAGGAAGCCTCTATTTATAGTTTGAACTCACCCTGATCTCTCGACAGAGAAGGTGGAAGTCGTGGAAGAGTGGAGGAGTGGAGGACATGCGTTGGTTTCCGTAACTGCCTAAGTCGTGTGGAACATGCCCACTCGCGCCATCTTCTCGTAACTGTCCACTATCTCCATCAGTTTCTTTCAACTGTCGTAGACCGCCAGACCAATACCCCTAAAGTTATCCCCCCGTGTGATGTTTTGATGTCTCGAGCGAGTGATACGCGGATATTGCGTAGTTGACTTGAGTAGAGTAGAATCGTACGACTAATTGTCGTAACTAACATGAGCCTAGTGCCTCTGGGACACGAGTATAGGAGTGGCCTTGGCTGTTTGGCCAAGGCCATAAGTGTTTGAATGTGCATTAGCGCTGGTGTGGTGCCATGGCTCTTGGCGCCACGGCCTTGGCCTTTGGCCAAGGCCAACCTGTTGTGACGCCGTGGACTATGGTGCCACGGCATTGGCTTTTGGCCAAGGCCAAGCTTGGCCGCGCTTTGGCGTTGTGTTAAGGTGGCGCCAGGGCTTATGGCGCCACGGCCTTGGCCTCTAGCCAAGGTCCACTTGTTGTGGCGCCATGGGTTATGGCGCCACGGCCTTGGCCTCTGGCCAAGGTCCACTTGTTGTGGCGCCATGGCCTTGGCCTCTGGCCAAGGCCAGCCTGTTGACGGATATGCTTCCCGTTACGGTCTTGGCCTTTTGGCCAGACTAAGTAGGTTTATGGCGTTTTATGCCATGGCCTCTTGTCCAAGGCTAATTTTTGCGGATCCATGATGGCTAATTTTTACGGATCCATGATGGCGTTCATGGCTTTGGCATCTGGCCAAGGTCGACTTTGGGCAGCCTGTGCCTTAGTCGTGGTGTGAGTGCTTATGCTACAACACACTTGAGGTCATGGCGTGTTTATCCATGGTATGCTAGACCATCCTGAACTTGGGATTAGGTCCGCTTAGGCCTGTTTAGGCTGGTGTATGCTTCTCAGAGAGCTCCGGACCGGCCTGGGGCTTCAATATTTCCGAGGTTTGCACCAAGACTCGTATGTTGAGTCGTATTTAAGAGGAAATCCATGAGGATGCGTCTCTGTTGATTCTTCACCATGTACCATTAAGTGGCATGACTCTGGGCAGATCAATGGGTTTAATATGTTGGTGAGATTATTAGTACTGCTCTATGATATTACCCTCCCCACCGGAGTTATAAGAGAGAGCTCATAGAGAGTTTATTCGGCTCATGGAATGGGCTGCACTCTGAGCTATAGAGATGAGCCTGAATAGGCGATTGCCTTTAATAAGACATGGTTTCGAGAGTGTTTTGACAATCTTGTCCCTCTCTCATTTTTCACCATCTACACAACTGAAACATCACCCTTGGGATCATCCCTCGGATCATCTTTCGTATCATCCTTCGGATCATCTTTCGATTCATCCTTGGGATTGTTCTTCGGATCATCTTTCGAACCGTCTTTCGGATCATCCTTCGAATCATCCTTAGGATCGTCTTTCGAATCACCCTCGGAATCACTCTTCAGATCATCCTTGGCGTCATCTTCGCCACTTCCAAAATGACTATCGTCAGAGTCATCGTCGCCATCATCTTCGTCATTGCCATCACCTTGGTCATCAGGAATCTTCCCAAGCAGCCCTCTCCTTCGTGTTTCGTCCCTAGCCAGCCTTACAAATACCTCATGAGGAAGCAAATATTCGTCACCTGGGAGTACTGCGTCAGCATCGTCTGCACCAACGGCCCCATAGGTGGGAGGCTCAATACCAATAGTCCTAAAAAGCGACCGACCATGTCTTCGATAAGCCATGCTCGTAGCCAGGGAGGTAGTTAAGGTGGATCGAGTAAGCAGTTCCTCAACAACATGCCCATGCCTTAACTGATGGTTGACAAGAGCAAAACCAGTAACCATATTCCTTAGATCCTCTTGGCACTTCAGACGGAAATTTCGCTCGGCAGACACCTGCCCAGCACTCCTCTCTACATCCTCTGAACGACGCTTACGTTCGAATTCCAACTCTCGGGAAAGTCTACCTACGTCGGCAGTCTGACGTTGACGTCCTCGGCCAACTCCTCCGATAATTGATGTACTCTCATCTCGAGATCCAACTTTCGATCTGCTTCAAGTACCAACTGATTGACAGCTTCTTCCCTCGCAGATTCTGCGTCTGCAACCTTCTTATGCAAGTTGGCTTCGATGCCTGCCAAGTAACAGAAACGCAAATAAGGTTGAGATACTTGACCACACCGTGGAAACACAACAAGAACATCAGAAAAATTGACCAGGGTTAGTACCCTACTTTCTTTAACAACCATGTACTCGGTAACCTCATGTTGATTGGTAAAAAGAGGTTAGGTAGCTCTTTTCCTAATATCTTCAGAAGAAACCGCTCCTAGTGTAGCAAGTTCTAACCGGTATTCATCGACCATTCGAGAAAGGCGGTCTTTCGAAGTTCTTGCCTTGGCAAGCTCCATACTCATATCATTACAACTTTTCTTCAAACAATCATTCTCCGAAGCTAGCTCTTTGTTGACATTTCTCAAAGCCGCCATTTGAACCCTCAAATTTTTCATGTCTTGTTCTAGATTCTCAATCACAATCCTGTCAGAGGCACTGATTGGCTTTTCCTTACGAGCAGCATCTCGCTCTCGTGTTAGGCGACCTACATCCAGCTGATAATTTTCTGGGCAATAATCTCATTCTTATTCTTCTCCTCCTCAAGTAAACGCTCGGTCTTCATCCTTTTCCTTTTTTCTTCGGCAAGAAGACTCTCAGCCTCGTGCCTTTTCCTCTTATAGTAATCCTGATCATCCCATGCCTTATTCCTCTCTCTTACAAGCTTATCGATTTCACCTCGATGACTCCCATCGCCAGAGGTGCTATGTGAAGGCTTGTGACTCTCTCGAGAGTTGCTTAGAGCTAGCTTAGCTTCGTGGAGTTTCTTATCCCCTTCTTTTAACTCGCCTTTTTTAGAAAGCAACAAACTTTTCTCAGCACTAAATTACAAGGTACTGCGCAAACTTAAGATAACAAATACATACTTATCAAATTCTTTCTCTCACGAGCACTGCGGGCCTTCTCTTCAGCAAGCTCTTCTTGCATTCGGAGAAATTTCCTCTCATGATACTCAGCCTCGCCATATTGATCAAAGGCATAGGCCAAGAGACCGGACTCATGATAATTACCCTATGACAAAACCAAAAGACGCCAACACTTAGCCAACACTACAAAAATACAACTGCCCAGGCCTCAAGGGAAAAGCAGCTTACCATTTGAAGCATAGCTAGGTTCTCCTCGTACGAAAAAGGCGGATGGCGAAGATCATACTCCATTCTGAGACGATCACCTCCAAAAACAACGCCAAATTTCTTGCCAAACTCAGGATCCAAAGGGCAGCCCAAGGGATCAGAGACATGAGCATCAAAGCGAGTTGAAATTTCTTTGGAAAAGTCACTCGGATTATGATTCTCGAAAAACACCTCCTTAAATCTCTTCGCAGTGTAAGGTTGAACGTGTTTGCCAGCAAAGCTAGGAGCAGGTGGAAATTTTGAACTACGAGGATAACTGATAACTAAATCCTTCAAAGGATCCATGCTAATAGATGAGCCATCCCTTCGGGGAAGGAGGAGATCGACCACATGAATAATATTCTTCGAAGACAAGATAGAAGGCTCGACTGAGGCAGTGGTCGCGACAGCAGAGGCAACTATGGCTGAGGCAGTGGTTGTGGCAGAAGAAGAAATCATCGCTGAGGCAGAGGCAGGCACACTCGGCATAGCAACATTCGGCTTACCAACGGCAATCTCCTCGATAGTTTTATCGACAGGTGGCACATCAACAGACTTCGGCGAGAACAGTCGACAGGAGCAGTCTTTTTCATCTCCTTCTTCGAAGGATTCGTGGATACCTTGCTTTGATGCGGTAAACTTATTTTAGAGGATTTCTTAAACACAAACTTCTTGCGGGGCCTAGCAACTTTGGTCTTCTCCTCAAACTCAAAGCCCACCAATTCGTTCTTCACACTCAAGTCACCCACAGATACAGCATTCCCCTGCAAATGAGGATCCGTCTTTCTCAGGAAACAAATAGAGGCAAGTATTCATACTCCAGAAAATAAAAAACACATCTCAAAAAGGTATTTGTTACCTGTTCCATAGTCTCCTCATCTGCTCGGGAACGCTTTAAACTACTTGAAGCACCAACAGAAACACCTTTGCCCTTCCTTAAAGTCTGGCGAGACAGCTCTCTCTCCTCGCTAGAAAAGTGGATCGTAAACAGATGCTAAGTCGAGAACTCATGTCCTACTTTGAACTCTGTCCGACGAATGAAACGACCTGCATTTTTCCAGCCTCGAAGAATGGGACCCTCCAGAAGCACGGCCTCCGAATACCAGTCTTCATCCATGGAATAAACTAAAGACCTTGGAATAATATTCACACCCCCCTTGACAGTTCGAAAACCGACTCCCCAAGGAGCAAATTCGTTGTCTAGCGTTAAGAATGGTTCGTAATGGTGAAAGAATTTTTCGGCAGTATTGTAAAACTTCGCTGTGGAACCGGCAGGAGAGTTATTTTTGGAGCGGGAAACCCACTGGTTGATAAGATGAATGGAACTACAAGTGAGCTGCATTACCCCCCCCCGAGGACTAGGAAGGGAACAAATAATTCGAGAAACAAGGGATTCGAAGTTTGGTAAAAAGGAGGAATCAACGCAGCAGAAATTTGATGGAATGTAATCAAGAGCTTCTCCTCGTTGCACCCCAAATTCCTCAACTAATTCCCGGAGCACCAACAGCCTTTATGTTGAAAGAATCATCTTTAAAACCTAAGTTCTTCATCATCGAGATGAGAACATCAACTTTAGAAGGAAACGACATGGAAAAAAAAAAGCAAAGGGAAGGAAAACAGGACTCGCCGGTACCGGAAGTTGCAGAGGCAAGATTGATCAGGGGATTAAGAGATGATGAAAAGGGAAAAAAAAGTTGTCTTTATGAAATAATAAGAAGATTAAAGCAAAGGGTACCAGA
>JAJJMA010151455.1:0-10974 GCA_023529015.1 Papaver nudicaule
AAACAAAATAAAATAAAAATGAGTTTTTTTTTTTCTTTCTTAAACAAGCCCCATTAAACACAATACAGAGACTAAACAATTGAAAAAAAAATCTCATGAAAAAGGAATCAACTTTCTTCATTAGTATCATGCAAAAACACCAAAATCAAAACACCCAGAAGCTAAAACTAAAGAAAAAAGAATCATAGAAGAACTTACCAAAGAAGATGAAGCTAAATAAAATTATGGCGAAAAACCCTCTACAGATTGAGATTCACAGGAGCACGGATGAAGAGAAGGAGGTTACACTTTAGAAGATAAACATAAATCCAAGTGTTTGATACTTCAACGGTTGTATTTTTCCTACACTATTCCTGGATTCTCTGCTCAAATATAGCCTTGTTTACCTTCATTCAAGGCCTACATATATACTCTGTTTTCCTTCTTCTCCAGTGAGTGAATAAAAAAACAGATTTGAAATGCGAAACCAAAAGTACAAAAGCTTACTGGCTTTTCTTTCTTGTTCTTCTTCTTGTTTGTCGAGTCAAATTCTTTATTGGGTTTGGAAGGAAGGTTACAATAACTTCTCCTCCTCTTACACAGAGAAAGCCGTCAGAGTGTTCTTTTTAGGCCATTACTACACGTGGAGCTAATATTTAAAGCCACATTTAATGATATTCCTTAATATGATCGTTAGGGGTAGTTTCGGTATTTTAATTGCACAAAGGATTTTTTTTTTTGAAAATCTTATGGTGGTATTGGTGTATCTACACCTGCTATTTATGATGGTCATCCATCCTACTTACTTCAAATATGATCTGGTCGTTTTTGTTGATGTCAAAAATTCCATTTTTGAAATTTGTTTAAATTGTTTTCTTTTTCAAATTTCAAAAGAAAAAAAGAGAAAATTAAAAGGAAAAAATAAATAAAAACAAATCATATTTTAGATTATATTTGAAAGTACTCTTGAAGTCTATATTGTTTAAGTTTAGGCCGATCATATTTGTTTTGTTGGAGGTCTTCCGCTCGGCGTTGATTTTACATTTTACATTCACTGATGAAGTTTTTCTATAACAAAAATATTTCTTAATTGAAAATAAGAATAAAATAAATGCCGAGTTTCGGTTCCGTAAAACATTATTATATTAAGTTTTCATATTATTTCAGAAAAAAGACAAATGAAGGGTAAATATTAAACAGTGACCGTTATAACAGTTGGAAAGATACTGGCATTGTCGTTTTGTTCTGCAGATTACAACTGTTACTTAATTAACGATGAAAGCAAATATAATAATTGTTCAATGCTGAATTGCAGGAAAATCATGTATGATAATGTTGTATGATTTTTGTTACTATATCAAGATAAAATATCGATCTTAACTTGTTGAAACGTTGTCAGGTGTGAGGAAATAATAGTTTAATATGAGGAGTCAGATTACAATATCGAGTTTTTCCGAGAGTGAAAGACAACATGCAGAAGCCAACATACTTTATCTGACATATGAATAACAATGTTCAGAAAAAACAAGTAGAACTAAAATTCTATAAATATAATTAGTAAAACTAATGATCGCTATAACTGTTGTAAAGGTATTGACAATAGTATTCTATCGCTATGTTTCCCAGCTTAAAACTGTTAATCAATGATAAAGCGGTTGTAATAATTGTTTAATGATGAGTCGAAGAAAATCATATCCGATAATGTTTTATGATTTTTATTTTTCTTACTATATTAGGATAAAAGGTCTTAATTTGTGACTTTTTTTGTCAGGTGTGAGAAGACAATAGTTCAGTTTTGATGAACTTGCTTCAGTTTTTTGAATTATGAGAGAAAACGACAACATGCATAAACGAACATACTTTTGTTTTATCTGACCTGAATAACAATTGTCAAAAAAAGAAAAGATATAGAAAGGAGAATTAAAGTTCTACGTATTCGTAAAAAATACTGATCATTGTAACAGACGTAAAGGTATTGGTACCAATATTTTATTGTTTTGTTTCGTTGACCAAAACGTTTAATTAATGATGAAGTGGTTGTAAAAATTGTTCAATGATGAATTGCAAAAAAGGACATCGAAGGACGTTTTCTGATTTCTTTTTTACTATATCAGGACAAAAGTACCGATCTTAACTTGCAAAAAAACTTGTTTGCCATGTGTGAGGAAACGATATTATCCGATTCAGAATTGATTGTAATTTCAATTGGGTTTCTAAATTACGAGAGAAAAGACAACATGCATAAACCAACATACTTTTGTAAATAACAGTGTCATAAAAGAATAAGATAAAGTAAAAAGCAAAATTCTTAAGTATTTAACATTGATATTGACCGTTATAAGGTACCAGTTTACTATTTTGTCGTTTTCTTTCCTAGATTAAAACAGTTAATTAACGATCAAAACAGTTGAGGGAAAGTAATACGACTCGAAACAAATTGGAAGGTGTAAAAATGGCAGGCTTTTTAATAGAAATTTCAAAAGATCTTGAGAAATAGATGGATCAGTTTCAAACCTAAAAACCACGGAAATCATTGTTAAGAGAATTTCATTCCACATCTTGGCGATGAATTGAACGAGGCGCTCAATCCTTCTCATGAGCATGATATGAAGGCCAATCACGATCTTCTGGAGCTGAATTCAAAGCAAACCCTGAAACGATTAAGTTAAACTTCAAGCTCCTTCTTTTCTACTTGGTAATGTGGTCCGATTTGAGCCTCAAGTATTCTTATATAACTCTCACACTTGTCCCATAAGTTTTCTCCAAATAGGAAAATTTCAGAGCAAAGGATAGCCAAAAAGAAAAAAAACGTTTCTGGGGTGGGTTCTTGACAAATGGTTCCGGAACCTAGAATTCCCCTGAACATTATCTATTATGTAATAAGTTATTATATATGTAACTCATTTGGATACAAAACCTACCTATTTTCTATTAAAACCTTATCCTTTAGGATTGGTCTCCACTTGGGTTCTTCCCATTTCTTAACCATGTTTCGTTTGAGTCGAAAGTAAGCCATTTGTGCTTCTTTTTTTCACTTTATCATGATAATTACTGTAAAACTCAAAACAACCAAAATCATAGAATAATAACACGAAAACTAACAAACGAAGCATGAATATGGTGATACTGAATGCAAATTATGCACTTACAACTTCACGGGGAAACAAAAAAAGAGGAATTCCAGAAGTCCAAGATAACAAAGTATGGAAAAAAAATTCCTATTATGGCTAAATAAATCATCCACAATTCCCCAAGTACCCCAACCCTAGAAGATCGTCGAACAAAAAGGATAAGGTACCTGTCCTTTAATTCGTGCCGTCCATCTTATGTTTAACCTGACAAATTTGGAGGTTATTTCCATTAATTTGAGGCTACTAGATAAACCAAAATATGGTTATTCAAAGTAATTTCAAAAGGCCTCTTACTAAACAATTTTTAGTATATGGTTAATTTAGTTTTTCAGATTAAATTAGTTGTGTACTATTTTTTTAATATAGTTTGTTTTTGAAAAATTAGAGGTAAATTTCAATTTAAGATGTAGCTCCAATATTATTCATATATGTATATAATAGGTAGGCTCGATGAAAAAAAAAGTTGTCGATTACAAAGTGGTCCCATTTTATTTGATATTAATCTTAATCGACAGATATGATACACATGCCTGTCGTTAAAACTATTTTTTGACAATAAAATACTCGGTAAAGGAAAGTAGCCCCAGAATTATCTGACAATGAAATACTCGACATTTATAATACACATGCCTGTCGAATAATGCATATTGGTTATATTTCAAATTTATTTAAAGAATTTATAGGTGATTTTGATATACTTCCGATGGTAGATGATTGTTTTAAATGAAAAACATTAACTACAATCGTTAAGATTGCCATCAAAATTACCGCCGATTGTGATGTAGTTCTTCATTTATAAAGAACGTCAACCATAATCGACAATGTTTTAGATGAAAGACCTTACTTATTACGAAATGTAACCAAGAATTAAAAAAAAAAAAAATTCCATCTACTTCAAGTTCTTCATTTTTTTCACCATTTAAAAAATTAAATTCAATCATGTTTTATAGGCAAATACTTTGATCAAACAATTGCCGATTAAACATGATGTTGTTCATGTCTTCATGATAGTGGGGACATATTTTTTTCGTATTAGGGGGTGAGGGCAATGAGGACAATTCATGTTTTAAGACACCCCATATCTGGTTATCATGGATGAGAATAAAATCAGTAGCCCCAAATTAATTTAAGTAGCCCTCAAACTCATTTGTTGTTATGATAACTGTAGATGGTGAAAAATGAAAGAGGGACAAATATGTAAAACCACTCTTCAGTAATGCCTTGCCAAAAGGCGATTGCCTGCTCAGGCACATCTCTATAGCTCAGAATGCAACCTGTTCTGCAAGATGAGTATACTCTCTATGAGTTCTCTCTTATAACTCCCGGTGGAAAGAATGATATCATAGTGCAGTACTAATACCCTCACCAACTCATAAACCCATGAATTTACTTCATGTCGACATCGCCTCGAATTCCTCGATATCAGAACTAAATTGCTCACTGGTATGTGGTGGAGAGTTAACAGAGACGCATCCTCACGGATTTCCTCTTAAAATACGACTCGACACCTGAGTCTCAATGAAAACCTCAGAAATATCGCGGCTATAGGCCTGTCCAGAGCTCTCTGAGAAGCATACAACAGCCTAAACACACTTAGGCAGGCCACAATCTGAACATAGACGCCATGACCTAAAATACGCCATAGCGCAAGTGCACAAGTACGCCATAGCCAAAGTGGCATAACCTGAATACACCACGAAAGGATTGGCCTTGGTCAAGCACCAAGGCCTCAGCCTCGAAGTCGTGGCGCCGTACTCATGGCGCCACGAGAAAATTGGCCTTGGCCACTGGCTCCCTAGGCCATGGCGCCACGAAAGTTGGCCTTGGACAGTGGCCAGTGGCCAAGGCCATAGCTCCAACATAGTGGCGCCATGATGCATGGCGCCACAAGATCTGACCTTGGCCCGTGGCCAAGGTCGTAGTCACCATGCCATGGCGCCATGAGCTCCTCATTGGCCAAGGCTGTTGCTATACAGCCACCACACGTGCTTCTAGCGCCACAATCACATTGGCCATTCAACGCTGTTCAAACTCAACACAACCATGCAATATCTGCATACTACACGAGATATCAAAAAATTACACGGGGGGATAACTTTAGGGGTATTGGTCTGGAGGTCTACGACAGTTAAAAAGAAACTGATAGAGATGATGGACAGTTACGAGAAAGTGGTGCTGAGTGGACACGTTCTACACGACTCTAGCAGTTACAGAGCACAACTCACGTCCTCCACTCCTCCATTCTCCCACGGCTTCCACCTTATTTGTCGAGAGATCAGGGTGAGTTCAACACTATAAATAGAGGCTCCCTCTATCTTCCAAGGCAGAACATCTTTTCAGAACCTCAGAGCAAATACCTGAGCAACTCAATACACTTCTAGCCTTGGAGATTTCCAGTCACCCTTACGACGGAGATCTTGAACTCTTACACCCAGAAATACACATCCTCAACCTGATCTCAAGTTTCTTTCACTGTTTCTCTCCCTAGATCAACCTCTATCCTCTCTGTGACAGAAGCAAGACTTGAACGGCTATTGACTTGGTTTAGGCTTGTCTTGTTCGATTTTGATCTCGAGCACTACGAAAGTACCCAGAGACGTTGCATTGTTTTTCAGGTAAAAACATTTGGCGACCACAGTGGGAGATCAATATCTCGGTCCCAGAAGGTTTTTATTAAGAGACAGTTACTCTAGGGATGACGTTGCAAGAAGTTCATCTCACTATACCGACCTACATCGAGAGCTTCACTGCTTACGACAAACCAATAAAGGAGGAAGCTACCCTTCTCATCGAAAAGCTATGTGAACTCCTGCATTTCTCAAAGGGACAACGTGTAGATACGTTTGACACTCTTAACCGCATCGCTTTTGAAACAAACCTGACTCCAACCATACCCATGATCTCCGAGATTTCCATGGCAGCTGATCCGCAGACGCAAGACATCACCTTCACCGACGAAGATATGATGGCTGAAGAGGGACACAACTGTGCCCTCTACGTAACGACTCACATCAAGGGTACGGAGTTCAAAAGGGCGTTGGTCGACACCGAAGCAGCAGCCAACGTGGTTTCTCTCAAGACTCTTAGAATCGCGAAGATCCCTAAACAACAAGTAGTCTACCACCCAATCATGATGAAAGACTTCGAGGGGAACAAAACAAGTACCTATGGACATGTCCACTTGGAATTGAATGTAGGACCCATCCACACGAAGGCCAAATTCCATGTGATCGAAAAAGAACCTGAATACCACATGATACTGGGAAGGCCATGGTTACACGAGAATAAAGTCTTCGTGTCCACTTACCATCAGTGCTTGAAAGCGGTTCTGAACAAAGGTATTGTTCGTGTGACTGCATCTCTCTCTCCATACTCATCAATATACGACGCCGAGTTTGTAGATCCGAAAGACGAGGCATCCCAGTGCCGGAACAAGATCTACAGCACGCCACTCCCGAATTAGACGTCCCTGGAGAGGCACGGTCTGCAACAGCAGTAGTCAGACAAGGACGTGAAGCGAGGGGAAGAAGGAGGTAAAGCAGCAATGTACAAAAGAGCGGGAAATTTCGTGACAACCCGGGATACTAAAGGAATAACGGTTTACCTCCGACGTCAATGTTAGCAATTAGCAGGGGAGACTAGTCATAGCTCTCCCCGCCACACAGAATGTAACTATAATGAACAACAGACCGATGGCTAAGTCCAGGAGGCACCTCCACAATTGCAAGATGGGACGGATTCCACCTCTGATGCATTTGAAACAATCAACATTGGAACATAGGAATCACCCCGACCGATCTTCATCAGTTCAACCTTGTCACCTGAGGAGCGCAGTGAACTCATAAACTTGCTGAAGGAATACCAAGACACGTTCGCTTGGACGTACGAGGAGATGCCAGGACTCGACGAAAAACTGGTAACACATCACTTATCTATCACCCCGGGTTCTAGACCAGTCAAACAACAACCGAGAAATTTCAGACACGACGTAGAGGAACAGATAAAAGCCGAAATACAGAAGCTGTTGGCGGCAGGGTTCATCAAACCAATCCAACACACTACCTGGCTGGCCAATGTAGTACCCGTCAAGAAGAAGAATGGTAAAATACGTTGCTGCGTAGACTTCAGGGACCTGAACAAGTGTTGCCCAAATGATGATTTCCCACTCCCGAACATCGACATGCTCGTGGACGCTACCAGTGGACATGCCATGTTCTCTTTCATGGATGGATACAACGGGTATAATCAAATAAAGATGTATGAGCACGACGCCCCGAGAACAACATTCCGGATGCCTCTCGGAAATTTCTACTACACGGTTATGCCCTTCGGTCTGAAGAACGCGGGAGCTACTTACCAGCGAGTAATGACAACCATCTTCCACGACATGATGCACAAGCAGGTTGAGGATTACGTGGATGATATAGTTGTGAAGTCTAAGACCATGACGTCTCACCTGGAGGTCTTACGACGAGTATTCGAACGATGTCGGGAATACAAACTGAAGATGAACCCTTTGAAGTGCGCCTTCGGTATTTCTTCAGAGAAGTTTCTCGGATTCCAAGTAACTAAAGAGGGAATCAAGGTCGACCCATCCAAGACCCAAGCTATTACCACCATGCCACCACCTAGGACAGTGAGGGAACTGAAGAGCTTCATGGGTAAGGTATCCTATATACGGCGCTTCATCCCAGGGCTTGCTCAATTTGTAGCCTCGTTCACCCCACTGCTGAAGAAAGAGGCTAGTTTTGTATGTACATCAGTCCAACAAGAAGCATTCCGCAAGATTCAACAATTACTCTTGTCACCGACAGTCATGAAGTCTCCTGTACGAGAACGACCACTACTCCTCTACACTTCCTCGAGCGACGTCGCAATCGGAGCGCTGCTAACACAAGAAGACGAAGGAGGAGTTGAGTGTCCAGTCTACTACATCAGTTGTACTCTGAAAAATGCGGAACTTCGATACCCCAAAGCCGAGAGAGCATGCTTATCCCTGGTTTTTGCGGTACAAAAGCTTCGACACTACCTCCTTTCCAACCGAGTAGTCCTTATCGCGAAGGCGGATCCCATCAAATTTCTTTTCTCGAAACCTGCCCTGATTGGGAGACCAACAGAGTGGTTATTACAGATATCTGAGTTCGACATAGCTTGCGTATCCCCGAAAGCCGTCAAAGGACACGCAGTAGCATACCTCCTTGATGCGTTCCCGGGAGAAGACTCTACGACTCTACACGAAGAAGTACCAGGAGAATTCCCCGAGATAGCACTGGTGAAATAAGACACATGGCTTCAGTACTTTGATGGATCTGCTACTCCAAGCGACAACACTGGGGGAGCCGGCGTCGTCCTAGTGTCCCCGACAGGGGAAGTGTGCTCCCATTCATTCAAACTGGATTTCAAATGCACCAACAACTCGGCGGAGTACGAAGCCTTCCTCCTGGGACTATCACTAGCTAAGCAAGCAGGCGCAATACACCTTGAGGTCAGAGGCGACTCGAAACTACTGGTGAACCAGATGAACGGAGTATACCCTCTCAAAGAAGTCACTCTCGCTCCTCACAGGGCTGAAGCACAAAGGCTTCTGAACCATTTTGCTGACGCCACCATAATACACACTGGACGCACCAACAATAAAGATGCTGACTGCTTGGCGACCCTGGCGTCCAAACTTCAATTCGAAGGGATAGAAAAGACCGTAATAGTGAAGAGACGTACCGTCCCCTCAACCTGGCTAGCGGAGGACGAGATCATACCAGACAACGATTGGTGGACACCCATCGTCGAAGATCTAGGTAACTATACTACTGAGCGGAAACTCGGTATTAAAGAGTTAAAACATTTCTTTCTCTTCCACGGAATGTTGTACCATAGGAAGCCAGATGGGTCACTGTCGCGGTGCTTGGGAGGATTTGAAGCACAACAACAACTCAGACGCGTTCATAACGAAATCTGCGGACAAACTCTCATCGTGACCTTATACCGACGACTTTAGAGACTTGGTACTATTGGCCGACGATGGAAGCACAATCCCGGGCCCTACAAGAGACGTGCCCCAATTATCAGACCCCTCTACACTAATCTGAAGCCTTGGTATGCCATCCTTCCGAAGATTGGAGAGAACCTTTCATCAAATACATCAACGAAAAGATCCTACCAGCAGATCAACACATAGCCAGCCGTCTAATTAAAAGATCCAGGATGTTTGTCTACCATGAAGGAGTATTATATCGTAAGAGCTACGGGGGAAGTCTACTCCGCTGCTTATCTGACGAGGAGATCCCCATGGTTCTGAAGGAGGCACACGAGACTGAACACCAAGGAAAGAGGAAGCTGTTTCTACAGATTCATGAAAAGTATTACTGGTCGACTATGGAGGATGACGCGGCATCGTTCGTGCAGATGTGTCACAAGTGCCAAACTCACAGGAACCTCATCCACACTCCGTGCTTACCTCTACGATCAATCAGTAGCCCTTGGCCATTTTACAGCTGGGGACTCGACCTCATTGGGAAGATCAACCCGCCTTCCTCAAAGAACCAGGAGTATATCATCACCGCGACGGAATACTTCAGCAAATGGGTAGAAGCGATACCTCTGAAAAGCACAACTGGCGTCACAATAACGTCATTCATCAAGGAATACATCATCTGCAGGTTTGGGATTCCTAAACATATCATTACTGACAACGGGACACCATTTGTTAACAAAGATGTAGCGAAGTTACTCCGAAGGAACGAAATCCAGCACATTTGATCCACTCCATACTACCCTCAAGGGAATGGGCAAGCAGAGAGTACCAACAAGACATTGATTCGGATAATCAGCAGAACCGTACATGACAACCCAAGGTCGTGGCACGAGCAGTTGCCTATGACGCTATGGGCCTACAGGATTTCTTCACGAAGTTCCACATGGACGTCACCTTATTCGTTAGTCTACGGCGCCGACGCCATACTACCAGCAAAAATTAAAGTACCATCGGCTTGGATTGCAGCAATAAGTGGTGTCTATTGGAATGAAGTTGAGGTAGCAAATTCAAGAATAACAGAACTAGACTCTCTGGATTCAAGACGAGCCAAAGCGGAGAAACATATAGAAATGTATCGGAAAAGGCTTTCTCGGGCATACGACAAAGCCGTGAAGCCAAGAACTTTTCAAGTAGGGGACTTGGTGTTGAAGACGGCAAAATACATCCAACAAGACGCCACAACGCCAAAATTTGCTCCAAAGTGGGAAG
Source organism: Papaver nudicaule (assembly GCA_023529015.1). NCBI lineage: Eukaryota > Viridiplantae > Streptophyta > Magnoliopsida > Ranunculales > Papaveraceae > Papaver > Papaver nudicaule. The sequence goes on from JAJJMA010151455.1 coordinate 10,351, forward strand.
GTCCGTATGTCATCTCTAAGGCATCTGCGAGTGGATACTATAAGATACTCACTATGGATGGAAAAGTAGAGGGGACTGTCATTAACGGCAAGTGGCTGAAGGCGTATTACGCTTGAAAGTTGAGGCCACTAGGAGATGGAGACCATGACGAAAGGGTCGTGGCGCCATGGGCATAACACCCTATACCATGGCGCCCAAAAAAATAAAATAAAATATAAATAAATAAAAAATCACGGCGCCATGGGCATGGCGCCCCAACCCATGGCGCCACTATAAGGGAAGGATAGAGATAAGGCTATGGGCACAAGCCTCCCATCACATGGAAGAAGAGCAAATCCCATGGAGCCACACCAACGAGTACAGGCTCAACATCGCGAAGCCTCACTGTACCAGAACTTGGCAAAACCTTCTACCGCAACGGCAGAAAAAGGAATAAAACACGACCCTACTGATCAGTCAGGAGGTCACACAGGCGAACTCACGGTCTCACAACGATGGGAACCAGGACCGCATTTGAAGAACGATCAACACAAGGAAAAGACGACGGGCAAACCCAGAGGCATGGGGACTTAGGTCAGAAAAAGAAAATTTTCTTTCTTTTAGATAAAATGCCAAATTTTATTC
>JAJJMA010151462.1:0-11300 GCA_023529015.1 Papaver nudicaule
GGAAAATTGGTCCATAGACTCCATACTACAGACAGGAGAAACAACACGATGTACATCGGAAGCAAAAAGCCATTCAATGGAACAATATTGATCTTACTGACCAGGATTGCACAACTCATATTTACAGTCAGAGATAGATTGATAAAGCAAAACCAAGTAGTAGCCCAGGTAAATCAAAAATTCTGCTAGGACCACTAAGGTGTCTGGAATTGCATAGAGCCACTGGAGGAAGTTCGCTGCGTGTTTCATAATGGTTTTCATGTTCTAAACATTGTAAATGTAGGGCCTGTAGGCAGACAAGCTTAATACAGTGATTGCTAGAACTACGGCACGGTTGATGATCACCCAAGGTACCCATGTATTTCAAAGCATTATCACATAGAAACAGCACACCTGTGTTAAACGCTTCAGGTAACGTCTCAAAGTAGAGTTTAAATTTTGAATTGGAGTTGTATCTCTCCTTCATGCTCCACAACAATAACATTGTCTCACTGGAGATTCCATCTACATGTTCGAGTATATGAAACTGCAACAAAGAAAACATAATTTTGATATTTAGACTCATGGATACCAACTTTAAAGTCTGGGGCTTTTTTGTTCACAAAATTCCTTCGTATACAAATAAGATGAGTTCTGTGAAGTTCGTTACATACCATGTCAGATTCATAAACAAGGTCCTCCGAGATAATTATTGACAAAGGGATTTCCAAAGCAGATTCCCCAACTTTCAAATCTTCTACTGCCACAGCTCCTCTTCCAGCTCCTTCAACATCTATACAACAAACGATTTACATAAGAAGGTAATTGTTGATTCCCTTTCTCTTCCATGTAAAAAAATGTTAGACACTTACAAGCAATCTCCAGCTTTGTCTGCACACCATGGTTTCTTCCCCAATGCACCACATCATCTTCACCCTTACAATCACATTTCACAATTCTTGTTTCCTCATTACTCTTATTCCCAAACTCTTTAATCATTTCTACAACCGCATTTCGTAAAACAAGCAAAACTTCCATCTTTTCCTGTGCTGCATCCTTGAGAGACACATCAATGAGCTTGAGAACTGAATTGAGAGATTCCAATTCATTCCTGGGGCTGTAGTATGGTAGAATTGCTTAACCCCACCAAAGTATAGTTCTGCCTGGAAAAAAAAATAGTGTCACATTGAGCAGTTTGAGCCCATACTAATTGCTTCAACCCCTCTTACAACTAAAATTATCTAGAAATTGAAATTAGCATTGAGACTACCTCATCCAAGTGTATAATTCTTGCAACTTCCACCATTACTTGCAAGGAAACCAATGGGTCTTCTGATGATGAAAAAAGAATCTGTATCTCAGGTCCATAGCCCCTGAGCTGCAACAATTTCTATAAAACCAGAGATAATTTAGCTTAGCCATTTATTCTAGATACTCAGGTAATGAAATTTTACAGATTCTAAGTAGTGCTAGAATAAACAAAAATCTGTCAAAAACATGATCTTCTTACCTTTTTCTTCTCAAAAAAGGTGTCATCTTTAGGTAATGTAAGTATCAATGAAAAATCCTTAAACCCCTTCATGTTCTCAGTCTGAAATATAAGCAAAAAAAACTTCAGTGGCAACTTATACTTATGGGCTTAATTATCCTTCGCCGTTCGATCTAGGTTTTGCAAAAATCACTTTCCGTGAAAACCATAACTTCGTCCAACAATTCTACTCCCACAAAAGTTTGCACAAAGGTTTGCACATGGTTTGCATCCAACGGCCCCCTGCAAATCTCAATTGGTGCGGGGCCCACGCACCAAATCTCAAACCAAATCTCAAACCGTTGGATGCAAACCATGTGCAAACTTTTGTGGGTGTAGAATTGTTGGGTTAGCTAGGATTTTTTTTGCTAAAACAAATGATTGGAGTTTCCTATCTAACGGTTATAACAGCCGTAAAAATAGAAAAACGATCATAAACAAAATATCTTAGTAAAATATATCTAACGATTATACTTATAACATCATCTTTTGTGTTTTTTCATTTTTTTTTAACGATACAAATTTGTGGTCATGATATGTGCCTTGATTTGTGCCATGACTCTTAGTAAAATATATTTTGAAGACCATCAACGGATGATAGAATCTTTAAATCTGCACCAAGTAATGGTAATCATGTATTAATCTCAATCATTTCAAATGTTCAAAGCCTTTTCAAGACATACTCATTCGACACAAGAAAGATAAAATGTCTCTTTTCTTCTTTTTGTTTCTTGCTTCAATACATATTCGATGTCCTTTCTTTTGTTGACATAAGAAAGATAAAATGTCTTTTTTTTTATATTAGATGCCCTTTCTTTGTTATATGAAGGCTTTCTGATTTTGACTACTAATCTTTTCCGATACTTATTTTATTTGAAGGTCACTTTTACTTACATAGCATAATTAGGGAATACCAATTCTAATTTGGGTTACCAAACTTTAAACCCACCCACTGACCTGTGTTAAGGAGGGGCACCTAAAAACCCAATTAAGTATAGTCGGTAGCTCGTGACTTCACTATAGCTATTGATTGTTTTTAAATTATAAATGATTATAACCTAAAAGAAGAAGAGGTTTTGAAACTAGTTTCATTTGCTCCTTAGGGCATATGGGTGAAGTCCACAGTCCAATGAACCTTGAAAGTGATGAACTGTGGCTCATAGTTATTACAGGTAAGATTGTGTCTTTCCTCACTGTAAAACGTAAATGTATGAATAAATGTTAAGTTTTTTCTAGGTTTTGCAACAGTCACATGATACCTTTATATCTATAAGTTTTCTAGTGTGGTCCACAGGACTAACGTCTACAAGTGAGAACATTGAGTTGTTTGACATTTCGCGTAGTGAGTCCATTGAGTTGTTACTTTGACTATGGACAACACATAAAAATTGCTTATCTTCAGCAATTGATTTCGACATTTTAATCGTTATACTAGTTTATCTATTTAGATTTTTGATTGTGTGACCAACTGGTAATAACAATGTCCCATCATCGAGAGAAGAGTCCATAAAAATTATGTTATTGCATACTTCGATTGAGACAAATCAGACAAACATGGCAAAGTAAGTGTTGTATTGGAATCACTGGCATGATGATAACTAGTTGTAGAATAAGGATGTAATCACCTCAACTTGTCTAAGTACAATCAGTAACTTATTATTTCTCGAGCCACCGAATGTTACTTAATTGGTAAATAATCAACAAAATGGTAACTAATAAAAAAATTATAAATTTCAATGTCCATATTTGGGGTTAATTGGTAGCTTAAACCAGATTGAGCTGCTGATTATGGACAATTGGAAAATTTTATAGTTGGAATTTTGTGAATTTGAGTATACATGCTATAATCGGTAGCTCAATATTCCATTAGCTATAATCGGTTGCTCGATATTCCATTAGCTACCGATAAAAGCATGGGGGTTTACATCCAACCAAAGTTGATTGCAGAGGCCTCTGTCAAGCCTTTGTAGAATGCAGTTATCACCATGTTGTCTGGTACTCTATATGTAAGGTGTACCTTGAAATCCCAGATCGATAAACCCAGACTCATCTATGAAGTTAAGGAAAGTTGTCGCCTGAGAGTTCACAAAAGGTCTTCATTCGTTTTTTTCATCTTGAGAAATTATTTTATTCAATCAATTAAAACCCATGGTTCCTGAGTCTGTGGTATGAGAGTACCTAAATCTTGCTAAAAGCCCCATCTGGCAGCTTGATGTGGTGGTTCATAAATCATGGTGAAATACCATGGTTGTTGATATGAAGTTGGGGTTATGTGTTCATGTATGATACTTTGATTAGAGACAATTACTTGGACATCAATTTGATTATTCCACACCAGCGAGAGCCCTCCTATGCGTCCATTGCATGGAACCACAAAACATTCATCAAAGTCGGCAAGGGTTTTAAGATGGCTTATGTGTGCTTCGGACAAAATGGTCTTAAAAAGAAAAAGAAGATCCGTTTTAAAGGTTATAGTTAACTCACATATTTTATTAATTGTCAAGGGTTGATGAGTACCCTGACAATTCCAAGCCAAATAACTCATACCAACATGTTAGAATAGATTGTAATGAACGAAGTGAAAAGGTAATGGGTTGATCGATATATGAATAAAGGTAGCCTAGTTGTGACACTACTTTGCATGATACTGGAAACTAATAGAGTATGAGAAGAGGTTAAGGGGCAGGGACACCTAATCTTGGTTTCAAACACAGTATCATCAAGGTAAATATGATATCATAACCTAACAAATCATTCTTGAAGTTCTAAGAGGATTTAACATTAGACAGTATAATCAAGGTAAATATGAAACCATATAGCTTTGCTGAATAATTTAAGAGGATTTAACATTAGACAGTCTACCATCCTCAATTAAATTTTAAGCCCGATTCACTTTGGGCTACAATGCTGTAAGTATTTTAGGAGGAAGAATCATCTTATCCTATTTAACTAGACATGCATCCTGGATTAAGAAAGACATTTATGATGGGCTAAAAATAGTTAGGAAATTTTATGAAGTTGGTGATCGGAATAGTCTTTGAAAAAGACACGAATTCTTGGAAACTTCCACCTTGCATGCTTTGATTTATGGACCTAATGTCCAAGCTATTAAAGACATAAGAATCCCTTTAATTGGCAAGGATATCTTGAGATGGAAACCGACACTTACTGGTATCTTTCGGTCAAAACTGTCTGTTGTTGCATCTATTATAAACTGGAAATCCTTATGGAAGTCTAATCTTCCTAATAAGATACAACACTTCCTATGGGAATTCATTCACATATATCTTCCAACAAGGGATATAATTTCTAGGTTCATTCTTCACGTGAGTTCTGATTGCCTTTTAAGCCAGTAACATTGAATCTTGAAAAGGAAAGGGTAGCAAGCACACCACCATTTTTTTGCGTTCGTGAACCTATATCAATTACTTGGACGATCTCAAAAATAAATATCCAAGTACAATCTGAATTAGATCTTTATACAAGATCAGATCATTGTTTAAAGATAAATTTCTCACAAAGACAAGTCTTATTAAATCTTTATACAATATTATAATTCCCTATAAGTTGATTACGTACTTCTTTGCAATTACTTTAATTACTCCCTCCGTTCCAATGCATATTAGGGTTTTGATATAGTTGCTTTATACTTGCTAAAATTGATGTTTTTCTACAATTTTTTTCACAAATTCTTTGCATTTTAGTTAGGAAACGTAACGTAGAAGATAAAATGCTAGGGTGTTGTTGAAAATTTTGTGGAAAAATATCAAATTTAGCGAGTTTATGGCGACTATATCAAAACCCTAATATGCCATCTAAACTGGAACGGAGGGAGTATTAAATAGAGAAAATATAATTCAGAATTAAAAGTAATGCAAGACACCACAAAATTTGTTAACAAGGAAACCACAATCTAACAGAAAACCTCGGGACCTCTTTTAGTTTTGAAGACACACTGTACTTAGCCGCCACAAACACTAGCCTACTATTAAACTCCAGACTGGAATGTAGTTGAGATCGAATCAACCTACAAGCAATTCGGCTGCAGTTGTGCTTCTATTTATCTAACATGATGCCTAAAATGGACTTCCTTAAGATATCCAATTAAGGTTAATGTAAAATCGAGTTTTTGCACAATTAGGGTTTGTACGTTTCAAAACTTACAGAGTTTTTGAACCCTGAAATTATATTGGTAGGACTTGCGATGACTTAACAGAGCCTTACGAAGTTTTTATCAAATTTTGATCTCCGATTTATCGTTATTGAATGCCCTTAAGTAAAAGAGAATTATAACCTTGGAATATACAATAACAAATAAACCAAACAAGATTGTAGGATCAAGGATCAAACAATCATGTGCATAAATCCCCAAGTGAAGACTTTACAACAGTTGTAACCTAATTCTCTGAAGAGCAAAGGTTTCGAGAAGACAATTAACCTTGTAACAAAGATATACAGATTTATAGAGGATTGAAGGTGATTTTTGCAGTTCATAAGCGTCCCGACTTAGAGGGTTTGCAAATCCTATGTGCAAATTGGAGTTCAGTAACTTTCTATCATTGCAAGGTTTCGCGAACCTGAAGAGCAATTAGAGTTAAACTTCAAACATGGTTTCCGAACTGGTTCACTGAGCATTGTACATATATGAGTTTATCAATCCAAACCAAGGTTTGCGATAGTTTACGAACCATTAAGCCAATAAGAGTTCTAAACTTTCATACACAAAAAGAAATGCCAATGTGCTAAAGTCCATGAATAAATTTCTTTAGATTCTTACAACGAATAAGCCAATAATAATAAGTCTTTTGTCTTCGGAAACAAGACTATCGCTAATCGTGCCCTAGAATCCTTCTTGATGCTCATTTTAAAAGTCATTGACTATGTAATGATAGATTTGGTAAAATAAACAAGAGTTCAAAGGAATAATCTGTATTAACCTTTTGATGATGAAATGCATATGATATCTTCGTGAAAAATGAGGGGTACCGAAATACTACCAACTTTTCGTTTTGACTCGTGAGTCTTATGGTTTAAGTTTGGACGATCTCAAAAATCAATATCCAAACTCTAATAACTGGAGTTGTGATCTTGGGGATCAACTCGACAAAGTTGGGACTTTGGAGTTAAACTCTACAGTTATTGATAACGTACTACTTGGTGCTTTAATTATATTATCAGAGATATAATGCGGAAAGTAAAAGCACACAAGACACCAGAGATTTTTTTAACGAGGAAACTGCCTTGCAGAAAAACCTCGGGACCTCGTCCAGATTGAACACCGCCCAGTACAAACTGACTACAAACACTAGCCTACTATAAGACTTTGGTCTGGGATGTAGCAGAGACCAACTCAAGCCCTCCAAGCGAATTGGCTACTGTCGCACTCCTTACGTCTCTAGATCCACCACAGATCGTCACGCACTTGATTCCCCCAGCTGACGTCCTTTACAGGCCTAGGAGTTGCTTTGACCGATGTCAAAGGCTTGTGTCAACAATACTGGCTTTGCAACCTAATTGTTGACGTATGGTCTAACTGTCCTCTATCAGTTTACCACACACAAGTTGACTTCCTTCGGATGATTAAATCCAGGTCATACGGAAATCTACTTCACAAATCGGGGCTGACAAGCAAACCGAGTAAGCTATGCCCAACTTATCTCTACCTCAGTTATACACAAAGAATCACTTAAGAAACTTGTATAACTAGAGCTAACTAGGTCTTACAACACCGAGTGCAGACGTGCGTTGCTACCTTTCCAACCTTGTTGAGTAACGTATCAGTTCTTGAATAGCCGTATAGCAGAAGAGACGGACTATGGAATAGACAAGAACGTGATCAGGTTACCAAGGTTACAGGTTAATCCGATTTCAACCAAAGATGGTATCAATCTCCTACCTGTGCTTCCCAACTCTCAAGAGAAGTCTTTTATAGTCGTAGGGAGTTCCCAGAGGAGCTGCAACCTATATCGTTCACCGAAGTGAAAAGAGTTTATGTTACCTTCCCTAAGGACCTTCACGTATGCTTGATGCTTGCGGTTTTGTCCATAGACACCTCTATTTATAGCATTCAATAAGATAGGTTGCTTTGGAATAAAGTAATCAATTACTTGTCCCACAAGTTAAGGAAACCCTAAACTTGCCAACCAAGTAATAGAGATTAATCTCAATTGGAATTTTTTTTAATTTTATCTGCCAAGTGTTTTGTTAGCTCAAAAACACTTCAAGATATAAATCCAATAGACCAGAGATAATCTTATCTTATTGACTCATTGAGGATCGTTAGATGGAACACAAAAGATATTATGTGATATACAAGTCCATCTAAGAGATAAAGGAGTTTAGAGTTTGACCCAAGTGAAATTCTGAAAGAATGTCCACTAAATCCGACACCAGCAAAGTAACAAACACTGGATTCGCGTACAGGTTCGCGAAATGTTCATCACTTTGGAACTCAGAAGAAATCCGAGTTTCTGGTTTGCGAACCGGTTCGTGAACCGTCCGACTGTCGAATTTCGTCAAATCTGGATTCCGCTGGAAGTACTGGGCTTAGCCAGAACTTAGACATGTGTACATCCTCAGCTGTAATCCATGGACTCTTTGCTCAAGAGTACTCCTTTAGATTCATGCATATCCAACTAACGATTTGCAAGCAAACCATTGTAATGGACACATGGCACCGAATCTGTCTCATTCATTCTTGTACTCACAGTATTTGTGGGAGCAAACACTGGTCATGACACAAGGTCACGTTAGACAAGAATACGATCTCAATCGCTATTATCACTACTAAAGTAGTCGACTATATTTCGAAAGAATAGAGAAAGTAGAATAGAAGAATTTCCATAAAAGTCATAACTCCTACTAACCTTTTGTCGATGAAGAATAATTAATGTCTTCTTTGTCTTCACAGTCTTCGTCTCCAAGGTCTCTACTACTTTGTCTATATCCCAATTCTGAAATCTAAACTCTAGTAGGCTAAATCAAGAATTGAGTTTTGACATCTAAAACTGACAACTAGCTTGACATACCAACGCTAGTGGGTTTGACCGGACAATGCCCTAACACTTCGCGTAAGTTATGGTCTTCAACTGTCGAGGATATTCGTCTCAATCTCCTAAAATATTATTCAATCCTCTATTCAAGATTATTCAGGATTGTTTTCATTTTGTAGAAACCTTTGGTCGTTGGAAAATTAGTTGTGTTTATAGTGATGCAAATATTGTCGCACAAACTCTTGCAAAACATATGTCTAATTTGGATGTTGAAGAATGGCAGGATCAAGTGCCAACTTAGTAACTATGTAGTAATTTCCCTTTAAATGAAATCTCTTTCCGTATTAAAAGAAGAAGAAAAATCAGTTTGAATTCCTCGACATTCCTAGATTATTTAGTTCAAAAGATAAGTGTTTGGTATATAATACGATGACCAAAGAATTTATGCCATAGCTTACAGTGATGTTGCATCCTCTAGCTAGTTGTTATTTATCGCTAAAACATGATGTTGTTTTTATCGCTAAATCATGGTTTATACAACAAAAGAAATGAGTGGTAGTGTCTCATAGTAAAGGGGGAAAAAACTGTCATATACAACTTCCGACAAAATCCCTTACTCTCTGCAAAACACAGAGAAATTCAAAAAAAATACTTTGATGTCGAGATCTGCATACACTGCACCAGATGAGATTCTAGGCGAGAGAGCCCATGGGTTTTGACAAAATACAAAGTCAAAACTCCATATTTTTTCCTAAGAGACTCGATTCTACTACTTGTCATTTTGCCAATGCCTTGAATTTGCACAAGTGTCCAGTTTGTCGAGTATCATACCATCGCCGCTTGAGAATATTTTGATTACCTTAAGATTTGCATTTAAAATATTCAAATGAAATAACATATTTTAGATGACGGTGTAAAGCAATTTCAACTCCTCCAATACTACCGTAAATAGATAGCATATTCAGTCCATCTGGATAAATTTTCTTCGAAGCTGATGGTATCTAAGAGTGTCTGTTTGAAAGCTACTTTCGAGTAGTCTAACAGGAGTGTATTGGATCATAAATAATATGGATAGAAGTAAGATTTAGTTTTACCTGAATGAAATGTATTAATTTATAAGGTTTCTATAAATAATCCCATCCCAGATACTTATGGAAATATAATTTTGGATTATAGTGGATTAAATTTAGGATACCTATAGATATAAACTGAGAAAGATTTTTTAAAGTTTAACAAAAGAAAAGTTATAACACATAAATAAAACCAAAAGAACTCATAAAAGTCTTGATATTCAAATCAACTGCTGAAGTTTAAAGTGGTGTATCTAAGAAAGGCAACATATGGGGGTGAATGAGAAAAAAATACAACGAGGTTATATGAAGAAATGAGAAAAACAATGAAGGAAAAAAATATTTTGAAAAGAAAAACTCTCGACCATCATCATAAAAAAAACATCATACAGTGCTAAAATAGTCAAAAAAGAAATATAAGCTATCCAGAAGAACCCATCAAACTCGTATGGCTTGGGTTGAGATTGATAGAAGATAATAACGCACATATATTGCCTATAAAATCCATAAGAATCATTTTATATATTGGTTCTCAACTATCCTAAAAAATCATAAAGAAATTGAATACCTAATATATTTGTGAATTAAAAAAAATTGAATACCACAGATATATAATGATTCTTTACATATCTTAATCCAATACACCCTTGTTAGCCTTTGCGTCATACCTAAAGACGTCAGTGTGGTTTGTTGGATAGCCTAATATTTTCTCAATGTACTCGGGATCCTTATAAGAATATACACTTTCAACGGCTGTTTTGGAAAAATATAAGATATGTTTTCGGTGGGAAGGTTATGCACATAACCTTCCTTCCTACTTAATGCGGAGAGATATTCTTCATCCACGGACTCTGGAGCAACACCATACAAAAATCGAGTTATCTCGCTCCAAGTATCATTGGAAATGCTCAAAACATTCCCATAAAAGAAATACGGGGGTTTAACAACAGTTTCAAGAAGACGACGAGAAGGACCAGTAGCTATGGGTTCAGCATATTCAAGTTTCACTCTTTTCCCTTTGAGACTTTCCTTGAAGTATTCAGCTTCTTCATAGGGAATAAAACTTGAACTCGAAGCAAGTTTCTTTATAATATTGTTTTATTTTTCGATGATCCTTCTAAAAAGATGTAAATGGAATGGTCTAACACTTGCTTATCGCTTAGGACTGACTTAAATCGATCTATAACTAGAATGTTTCTTGAGATTCATACCATATTTCTTTCCCTAGTCAACATATTTTTTTACAAATTTTTCAAAACAAGCTTCTATTGAGTCCAATAAATAATGTTGGAACTCAAGAGTTCAAAATTACTTTATTAGTTTATACAGTAATACTTCGTAAGAATTATACCTCTATCTCTTGGAAGAAATCTGAAAACTCAAGATGTTGTTGCTCCGATTGTATTTGCCTGTTCTTATCATCACTATCATTCTCCATCTTTAATATAACATCAGTCATCTCTCCTTTTGCGAGTTTGAATCGTTTAAGGTTTTGGCTAAGAATTATTTACAAATCAATGAACATAAGATCATAAATGAAGTTAAAGAGTCGCTCATGTTCGTTGAGATTACACCAGCTGATGTTGCATACTTTCTTATGGATTGTGACGAAAATACTGAAATTGGTTTAGGAATCTGGTTGAGGAATTGAAGAAGATGAAGGAGTTCATCAAGAAGGCAGCTGATAAAGAAGAGATATCTTTTGTCAAATGGTCATATTTTTGTGGTGAA
>JAJJMA010151509.1:0-32093 GCA_023529015.1 Papaver nudicaule
TGCGTAGATTGTGACGGAACTTTAGGGGCTTTTGACACTGAGAAACATGATGGCTGGAGTGTTCTCGTGTCACCCAAGAAAATATTCAAGGATGATATGCATCCAAGTTTGTTGGTGGAGTGTGGAGGAGATCTGTTGTTAGTTAAACTAGGACATCTTGGCGCGGCAGTCAGATTATTCAGATTGGATTTCTCTGTAATGGAATGGGTTAAAGTCGAGAGTCTGGGAAAGCATATGTTGTTCATCAGCGAGACGTCATGTTTATCAGCAGTCGCTCCCAACAGTCAGATGGAGAACACAATATGTTTCCCTAGAATATATTTGAATGGAGAGGGGACTTTAATATATTCACCAGCAACAGGTTGTTATCACTCTTCTTCTGGGAAGAATCAAGATATTCTTGACAATTTTTATGCGACAGAGGGATGGCTTTCAAACTGCACCTGGATTCAACCCATTGGTCCAGGTCTACAGAGAAAGAGCTTGACTGGCTCAATCGTCTTTGCTGATACAGTAATTCGTGCTAGGCAGAAAGCCTGTAATTTTGATTTTGAATGTTACTTCAATTGTTTATGAGTTGTGATTCTCGGGCTCCACATAGCATTTTGGCTCTCCCTCTATTTTGCCCCTTATGTTTAGTGTTTAATTAAGACATGATTAACTTAACTTAACTAAATTAATTGAAGCAGGATTAACAAAACTAATTATGATTAGGATAATTTTGAAAAATCCAAAAAAAAAAAAAAGTTTTTCAACTTCTAATTCCTTCAAAGTACACAAAAAATCGAAATTTTTGATTTTCTTTTTTAACTTTCTGAAGCTACTTACGGCCAGCAACACAGGTCGTAAGTTAGACTTACGACCTAAAAAGCAAGCCGTTACTAAAGTTACGGCTGGTTGTTCATACAGAACTAGCCGTAAGTTTATCTACAATTTACGGTTAACAACGATAAAATGTTTCAAGACGTAAGTTAAGTTACGACCCATAAAAATGACTTACGACTCATAACTTTGCGACACAAAGTTTTTGTGAGATTAACAACACTTACGGCCAGTAAGTAAGTTTGCCGTAACTTTCATGATCTTCGGCTAGTAAAGGGTAGATGTAACTTAGGTTACGGCTAGTAAGTAGCAGACGTAAATTGAGTTACGGCTACTTGTTCTATAGATCCAAGCCGTAACTGCTACTTACGGCTGAGAACGATGAGTTTCAAGTGGCCGTAAGTCTTTCTGGTTCATTTTTTCTTTTGATTGATTTCGATAGAATCTAACCTAAGTAATGAAAAATCGAGACGTGGGTTTAGATTCTTACCTTTCCTCCTCCATTGCTTCATCATTATGGGTATAATCCATTAAAGTTGAGAAAACTTGATGGGTATTAAAGATTTTGATCACAAATTTTTGATTCTCAGATATTTTTGATTTTTGATTTAAATTAGATCAAGAAAAAGTAGTAGATTAGAAAAGATATTAGATTAAGATTATGTTAGATTATAATTTATAAATGCGGTGTAATTTGTAAGTGGGGTGTAATAAGTGTAAAGGGTTACTTACAACGACGGAATTAGAGGGGGGCTAGGGTATGCTGAAGCCCCCCTAAATTCCCCAAAATTTGTTTTAGACCCTTCAAAATTTCAAAAAATAATTGTTCAGCCACCCATGGGTGGAAAAAATGTAACACTTTTAGTTCATCCTCAGTTCATTTTTATTTTTTTCTGACAATTTCATCAATTCATATTGTCGTTCCAATTCTTCGTGTTCACTTTTAGTCATGTTTTTTTTTGTTCTTTTAGTCTTGAGTCTTCTAAAGTACCGTAAGATTGTGTATTGGAGCTATTGATTCGATTAATTTTCTATTATAGGGGTCGAATATATACGTCTAAAATTTTTGGGCGGCCTACGGCCGCCTTATTTTTTACACTATGATCACTTTGTGTGTGGGGGGGGGGGGGGGGGAATTAGTCCCCCATAACATAAAATCCTGGTTCCGTCGCTGGTTACTTAGACATTTCACCATTTTTTGACACCCCTTATAATATTCAACTGGATAGATGAAGTAAAAGTAGAAGGGCTTCACTTTTGTGAAGTCCCAGAATCACAACTCTCCCCAGAATCACAACTCTTGTTTATTTACTTGCTTAATGTTTCTGGTGCCGAATAAATTTTGGTCACAATTTAAATTTTGTATTACGGGCCAAAACTTGAACCTCAATTATAGAGGTCTGCCCCTTGATATAAGTGGATAACACAAATTTGCACCTGCCCTGAAGCAAATGGACGAGTGGCCATAACTAGGTCTAACCTAGCCAAAGTCTCTACAATTGTTTCATGTTATGAGATATGCATTCACATTGGCTTCTCTTACCACAATATTATGTGTATCCCAAAGGCCAAAAATAGTATGAAAGTGGAAGGCCAAAGTTCACGTTATCAGGATACACCGGTCAAGCTAGGGGCCATGCTGTTAGCACACAACTGATGCGCATGTTTTTTCGTTTTCGCCGGTTCTCTCCGGACATGACAATACTAGTTTGTTAAGGTTTTAGTCGGCTCAAGTTGTAACTTAAGCTCAAGTATTAAGCCCATACAACCTAAGCCCAGATATTATTATTTTTTTGAGGTAAAAGTCGGGTGAGCAAAATGTCCGGACCCGCGGATTGGGCCCGCAACCGCGCGCAAATGTGCGGGTGAAACCCAAACCGCTGAAGTAATGGGCCGGACACAGACTAATTATTCAATCCGCTACATTTTGCGGGGCGGACGAGGATTGATTTCGAGATCCGCGGATTTATCCGCTATCCGTAGGTATTATAGTAGTTAAGTTAAAACCCTAGGGATAGTTATGGAAATTGCACCCTCAAATAGATCGAGATCTAAAAATCTCGACCATTTTTTCCTTCTTCATCTTTCCTCCTTCTTTCTCCCTAGCTTATCTCTTTCTCCGCCTCTGTTCCTCCATTCATCCTTCAAAGCCTTTTTATCTGTTACTATGATGCTCCCCATCTTTCTCTTCCGTCGATTACTAGCACTATATGTTTAATTTGTGTTTTATTTGTTTGTTCTTGTAATTTTATTTTCTGTTATTTAGGGTTTATAAAGCCTGATTTCTGGTAGTGTTCTTCTCCGAACGAGAAGAGTTCTTGATGGAAAAAAAGTTCTCTTTTTCTCAACTAGGGGATTACTCCGGCAGGTGAAATTACTCCGTCAACGAGTTCTAATTTCGAGATTAATTGGTTCTCTAGTACTACTGTTACCAAGAGAAGAAGGTTAATGAGTTCTGATCCCATGGAGTCTGACCTAGCTAAGGTACCCTCTTTCTCTCTTCTTGATTTTATATATATTGTTACAAAGATTGTTCTTTTGATTTTCATATAAGACCCAGAATTTAGTTTGGTGTTCTTGATTTGAGATAAAACCCAGATTTCAATTTGGGTTTTTTATTTTCTTTAAAGTTCTCTGAAATTAATAGAGATTTGGTTGTCTAGTTATGTTGTCTACATCAACAAATACAGCGGAATTAAACCCATGTTCAATCATTTACCAGTTTGATAAAACACATAATATGAAGATCTGCGTTCAATGAAGATCTGCGTTTATCTACAACAACAACACAGAATCAATCGGCTATCTGTCTTAATCATTGTATATATATATATATATATATATATATATATATATATATATAATTTTATGGTTTCCTTTTTGTGCTCTACATTGAAGTTTCCTCTTTTGGCTAGGATTGGTATTCCTTTCCATGTATGGTATCCTTAGGTAGGTCAGCAGCGTCCGCATTGGAGACCATAATCGCCTTGAGCATACAACACGTACGCATTTGTTTAGCCTTGCTATTTTAAGGGCGAGGGGTTTTTCATTAGGGGCAAGATGTGATTATCCTATGATTCCTATACCATCTTAGTTTTTAAGGGGTGATAAAATTTTGTGCAAATACTAAAAAGTCCCTACACTAATTTTACTACAAATTTAACTACATAACTAATCAAAAAACACCCAAACAAATACCTTCTTCTATATATCATTATTATCAACAAACACTCTTCTTCTTCTCTCTATTTCATTTCTTCATCTCTAAAATCCAAAAAACTTAAACTTTAACAACTTCGAAATTCCAATTTCTTCATTGTTACAATACAAAGATGGTTGGTCAAACATAATCCAATGATGCTTCAATGAGGAGATTAGTTCACCAAAAACGCTATGATTTGTATGATAAATACTCAATTTTTTCAAGTTACAGAGAAAAAATCGTCAAGATTTTGTCTTACAATCGTGACGATTGTTCTTGACTATAGAAAAATGGTCATGGTTATGACCATCGACCTTGACGATTGTCAATTGTTTTTTCCAGAAATTTCATGATTTATACAAAGGAAAATCAAGAAAAAAAAAACTGAATCTTCAAGATTTTCAAGGTTTCGTTAATGATTTTTTGTTCACGGGCTTTGCAACGCTTATATCCGTTGCAAACAATTAGTGAAAGTTTCGGACGACAGATCTGCAACACTTATAAATGTTTCAAAAAGGACCGCGACTAACTGATTTAGCAACGCTTTAAGCGTTGCAAAGACTGTCAACGAAATTTTAAAACCTTGATGATTTTTTGGTTTTTTTCTTGATTTTCCTTTGTCTAAATTATGAAATCTCTGGGAAAAAAAGTATGAAAAATCGTCAAGGTCGATGATCGTAACCATGACGATTTTTCTACAGTCAAGAACAATCGTCATGATTGTAAAACAAAACCTTGACGACTTTGGTTAATTTGAAGTCTATGTTTCAACGATTCAATGAAATTTGTTTTTTTTTTTAAATATTAGATAGGTTGGATATCTAGTAGTGATTAAATAGTTAGTAAGATGAAGATCTATGGATTATGAATGTTTGTTTGAAGGTGAAGGATGATAGTAATTATTGATGACCGAAACTTGATGAAGATCATCATGATTTTTGATAATGGAGATAGAGTCTTGATGAAGATGGTGGTGATGAATTAATCATATCATTAATTTTTACTAATCAAATGGGGTTAACACCTAATCATATTATTAATCTCTACTAATCAAGGGTTGTTTTGTATTTAAAAAAATATATTTTATATGGATGACCTTTTTACTTCATTCTAACACTATTTTGGCCTCTAGTGTTCGCGAAAAACCCCTCGCCCTTAAAATAGCAAGGTTGTTTAGGGGTCTTGCTGTCTTGATAATTTTATGAGACGTTCAAATGGTATAGGGAGAGATTGGGACATGAAGTTTGTTATAGCTTTCAAACCAGCGTATCCAAACGTTGTGATCATTGAATGTTATAGTGTTGGTCATGAACGCTAAAAGATCACAAAATTTGTAAAGCGGTTAATATTGTATCACACGATGAAATGAAATAAAGATCAAGAGATCTTTTTTTTTTTTATGGAAAAGGAAATTCATTAACACAACCCAGAGTTTACAGTTACATATCTGAGGCGAGACTCATTGTCTGCTAGATCAAAAAAAGACTGTTTCTGCACTCCTGACATAGACTCCGTAGAAATAAAACTGACTCGATTGACTCTAGCTAACTTAGCAAATTTATCAGCGATAGAGTTAAACTTTCTGTTTTTGAAACACACACTAGCACATTGGAAAGAAGTAAAAGCATAAACACATTTCATGACATTTGTAGACGCCCACCAAGGTTGAATATAGTCTGTTTTTGAATCTCCATTAAGGAATGCTACAAGGTTCTTGCAATCACTTTGAACTTTGAAAGAAAGTAGCTTCAAATCTTTAACCCATCTATCCACCTCCAAAAAAGCTTTGGCCTCCGCATCTAAGGGGCAAGATGCATTCCCTGATCCGCATCTGCAATCTCTTCTAACACCTGTTTTATCATACAAAATTATAGCAAAACCCATAGTATAATCTTCTTTATCAAACGCCGCATCAAAAGTCAGTAACCAATCAAAGTTTTGGACATCTTCGTTTACAGGCATTGTTGTTTTGAGAACTTGTTTTTCTGTAATAGGATTCTGCATTGGAATCTCGCAGAAACCCATCTGAATTTTCTGGATGGTCTCCCTAGGGTTAGGCCTTTCATTCCTAAAGGTCACTGCATTTCTGGCTTTCCAGATTTCCCAAGTAATATAGGCTATCAGATTATGCTTAACCTTCAAATTTTTATCTTTAATCCAAGAGTTGAACCAAACTCTAATATTGTCTATATCTATATTACTCGTAAGATTAGAAAGAGAAAAAGCAAACCAAACTGCCTTAGCAAAGGGGCAGAAAATAAACAAATGAGTTTCATCTTCAAAACTATTATTATTGCACATTCTGCAGAAAGGCATGGCATTTTTGTTAAACTTATAAAGTCTTTTCCCAACTGATAACACTCTAGAAATCAATTTCCAACAGAACATTTTAATTCTGGGCAGGCAGTTTAAACTCCAAAGGAGTTTCCACATCTCTCTATCACTATCATTAGCTTCATACTTAGTTAAGTATTTATAGACTGATTTGGTAGTGCAAACTCCATCAGGAGTAGACTTCCATCTGATTTTATCCTCATCTCTTATGTTAGGAGTGATTGCTAAAATTTTATTATGAACACTGGGATCAACATATTTAGTAATGGTATCTAAGTTCCAACCTCCATGATCTGACAACAGTTGTTTCACAAATTTGGGAGTGTTTTCATCTACAATAATGGGGGAAATGACTGAGGTCTGGTCTGGTAACCAGAAATCTCCCCATATATCAATGGAATTTCCATTGTTTACTTGCCAAATGTGATTAGATTTTATGATATTTAGACCCTTTTTTATACTGCTCCAAATCCAAGAGATATTGCTTTTCCTAGACTTTCTAACTGGGTTAGATTTAGGGAAGTACTTGTGTTTAAGAACCTGAGCCCAAAGTTGATTTGGGTTAGAAATCAGCCTCCAGGCTAATCTAGTAAGTAAAGCAAGATTATGCTTTTTTGGGTTTCTAATTCCTAAGCCACCAGCATCTTTGCTTTTACACATAGTATTCCAAGCTTTTGTGTAAACACAATGCAGTTTGTCTTTTTTGTTCCACCAAAAATCTCTTTGGATGTCATCCATCCTTTTAAGAGTTTCTTTTGGGAATGCCAGACACTGCATTTGGAAAGTAGGGTAAGAACTAAGGTTTGACTTAATGAGAACAGTCCTTCCTGCCTGAGCTAATAGTTTATTTTTCCATCCTTGCAAAGAGCTGTAGTACTTACTAAGAAGAGGTTCGAAATTAGTCTGCTTATTTTTATCAAAAAATAAAGGTGTTCCCAAATATCTATCGTTTTTAGAAATTTTTTTAACCTTTAAAATCCTAGAAATGATTTTACAGTGTTTATTATGAATTCTTGGGGAGAAAAAGACCCCAGACTTTTGAAGATTTATGACTTGACCTGTCATTTCCCCAAAAGTATTAAGGATTTCCATTAAATTCTTTGCTTCCTTCATACTTGCTTTTGTAAACAAAAAGCAATCGTCCGCGAAGAACAAATGAGAAATTTTAGGAGCAGACCTAGCTGCTTTGATTCCTGAAATTTTATTATTCTCCTCAGCTTTATATAAAAGCCTAGATAGTATTTCCATGGTCATTATAAAAATGTAGGGTGATAGGGGATCGCCTTGCCTGAGTCCCCTATTAACCTTGAAAGAATCAGTGGGACTTCCATTTAACAAAACAGAGAAAGATGTTGTGGTGATGCACTGCATTATTAGTTGACACCACTCTTTGCAAAAACCAAAACTAATAAGCATTTTTTCTATAAAATTCCACTCCACCCTATCAAACGCCTTTGAAAGGTCAATTTTTAAAGCAAGATGACCTTTCTTGCTTTTAGATGTTTTCATAGTATGTAATAATTCGTGCGCTATTATAATATTATCAATGATTTGTCTTCCTGAAATGAAAGCAGACTGATTTTGAGAAATGATCCTATTTAAGAATGGTTTAAGCCTATTTGTTAGTATTTTAGAGATCAATTTATATAAACTGTTACTTAAACTAATTGGCCTAAAGTCAATAGGCGATGAAGGATTCTGAACTTTTGGAATCAATGTTATATAGGTGTAGTTTAGAGCTTTTAGCAGAAAACCAGACTTAAAAAAGTCTTGAACTACTTCGATAATGTCTTTTCCTACTATATCCCAGTTAGCCTTGAAAAAACCAGGAGGGTAGCCATCTGGACCTGGCGAGCCCCACTGATTCATGCTAAAAAGAGTTTTTTTAATTTCTTTTTCATCAGGGATGTTCATTAAACATATATTTTCTTCATCTGATATGACAGGTTTAATTAGATCATCAATAAGAGATTGATGCTGGACTCCATTTGATGATCCAATGCTTTTAAAATGATTTATGAGCATATTCTGAAGTTGTTGGGTTTCCTCAATCCAAAGGCCCGACTCGTCCCTAAGCGTATGGATGTGGTTTATTCTTCTTTTGTTAGATGCACATTGATGAAAGTATGCAGTATTTTGATCATAGTCTCTCAAAAATTTATCTTTGGAGAGATGTTTCCAGTAATCTCGTTCTCGATTATACCAAACATCAAGTTGGTGTTGAGTGTCTTTTATCTGTTTTACTGGAAGGGGAACTATTTTATGAAGATTTTCTATTTCCTTGTTAAGATTCTCAATGTTCTTAAAGATATCACCGAAGACATTTTTGTTCCAATCTCTAAGGATTTTTTCTAAATTCTTTAAGGTTTTTGTGACTCTAAAAGCTTTTGAGCCCTGATCAAGTTCCACCCAATTAGAACTGATTAAATCTTTAAAGGACTCATGATCAAACCAGGCTCTTAACACCTTAAAAGTTCTACGATTCCTAGTCATTGTTGGCTTAGCAATTAGGAGGATTGGAGTATGGTCGGATCCAACTCTGACCAAGTGTTTAACTATTGCATTTGAATATAACAGAGTCCACTTAGCCGAAGCCAGAACTCTATCTATTCTTTCCTTAATGTTTTCTTTCCCTTCCCTATTATTTGACCAAGTAAAAGGTATGCCTTGATACCTTAAGTCCATTAAACCTAGTTTATGGATTGTGTCATGAACAAACTTATTAGCTCCAGAGGTATGCTGATTTCCTCCCTGTTTTTCCTGGATATGCATTATGAAATTCATATCTCCAATAATGATCCAAGGAAGATCATTATTGTTATTGAAAGACTCAATTTTATCCCATTGATCAAATTTTTCATTTGATGAGAGGGCACCATACATACAGACTAAATTCCAGGCATTACTAAAGTTATCTATTATCTTAAAAAAACATAGATTATGTTGAAAAGAAATGCAGTTGACCTTTATATTATCATGCCAAGCTATAAGGAGACCACCAGCCAAACCTATTCTAGGCACAAGGAACCATTCATGAAATTTATTTCTTCTAGCAACTTTCTCCATATTTTCTAAAGTAGCTCTAGTTTCTGCAAGAAAGATCATGTCTGGGTTGTGAACTTTTAAAAGGTGAGTAAGGTGATTTTGTGTTATAGGGGGGCCTATCCCTTGAACATTCCATGAAAGCAGCTTCATAATTGTAGAGTGATTAAGAACAGAATTAAGATTTGAATTAAGGAAAATATATGAAAGAATTCTACTGAAGTGAAGCAAAAGATGTATAATGTTAAAACAAATGCAGTGAAAAGCAAACTGAATAGATTCAAAGAGCCTAAAGCATTCAGAACTAAGGATTAGTGTAATTAAAACTAAGAAAAGTGCAATTAAAAGCTTGAAATGTAAAATGGGATTAAGTAAAGAAATTGGGAATTTAAAGGTTATAGAACTGACCTGGTTGGTTATGTCGACTAGGATTTTAGCATCCATTGCAGTATCAGCTTCAGGCTCACCAGGCTGGTCATTATCAATCATCGGCATATTTTGAGTTTCCTCCACCAAGTTCTCCTCATTACAGACAGCACCCGCAAATTTGAGCAAAGCAAGATTAATTTGCTGAGCCAAAACATCCAGATTATTGCACTCAACTTCCTCAATTCTTGGCATTTTCTTTCTAGAGCCACTTGAAGACCCACCCAAGTCACTCACAAAGAATTCTTTTACCACTGGAGTGTTGGGTGGGTCATGTTCAGCATCATCAGTCACCACTTCCGTATTAATCCTAAGAGACATAGCCATGGGGTTTCCATTTTCAACTGCACCAACAACATCCAACACCATAACTCCATCTCCATCATTTGCAAATACTTCATTTTCACCTACTTCCTGACTTTCTTCATTTTGAGCCTGAACTCCAATCTGAACATGAGTCTGGTTCTCTTCAACCACTTCATTCTCAGCAACTTGGTTTTGATTGACTTCCAAGTGGTCATGAAACGGATCTGCTCCTTGAAGAGTGAGAACATGAACATTCAGCCAAGCAAGATTAGCCATCATTCCACAGTACTGATTTGAGTGATTCAACACATAACAATCTCTGCAAGTAGCTCCTGGGAAACCCAAATAATACAAGGCAAATCTAACTTTCTCTCCATCCTCCAAAGTCATCTTCACCTTTCTGCAAAGAGATCTACAAATGTCTAGCTTCGCAATTGCTTTAACCACTCCAGTGTTGTCTTTGTTTGAATGTAGAAGAGATGCCATTTTTGAGGAAACAGTAATTCACTGATTGGGCCAAATTGAGAAATCGAGATGAGGATTAAAACAATTTTCTGAGAATCAACACCACTCGACCAGCAAGAAACCCACGCCTGAAGCTGTGTCTGCAACTTCCGCAAAACCCTAGCACCTACCAACCAGGAATAGGCGAGAAGGGATGAAACCTGAAAAGGCAGAAATCAAAGAGATTATCAAGGTAAAAGATTAAAAAACCAGATATGAAGCAACTGAATCAGAAGAATAAAAGATTTATTCGAAGGGGGAAAATTAAAATTGCATGTCAGATTAAAACTGTAAAACAAATCGGAGAAGATTGGAAGACAGGAAAGATGTCGGTAAAAACATTGAGCAAACCCTAAAAAGATCCGTAAGCTAAGACCTAGCAATCATTAAATCTAGCATAGGGATTAAAATGAAAAGTAGTTCAATGAAAAGAGGAGAAGAAATTGAGAAGAAATCTTTAGATTCGATTAAAAAACCATGGCAGGATTCGAAGAGATCTGATGGGGAAGTTCGTCGGCGACGCTGCAAGAGAGAAAAAGAGAAAGAAGAAAGAGAAAGGCCCCTATGAGGTGAATAAAGATCAAGAGATCACAAATTTGCCGTGGGACACAAAATGAAAATCTATCATTGCGATCTAAAGTACGTCAGATGGCAACTGATACCAAATATGCGACCCAAAGTCTGTCTTGCAGCTCAAAATTGCTCCCTGCACCATGTGACCCAAAATCTACATTGTCACTCACAATTAAATCAAATATTGTCATTGTAATGTGAATTTGTCTCGAGACTCTTACTTAGAGTGCAAGTTTAGCACAGACCACAAACTCCCCATATCCCAAAATCTATCAGAGTGATTGGAAAATGAATCTCTATGACCCAAAGTTAGTTTAGTTAACCATAACCCAAAACTTGTTGCCGTACCATGTGATGTGACCCAAAATCTGGCTCCAAGCTGAAATTTCTTTTGGGCTTTGCCAAACTCTAAAAGAAGGAAAGCCACTTTGGCCTCCAAACTCCAAAGTCCAAATAGACATGTCGGCGCTTGACCATCGTAGAATTGGTATAAAACCGCTGAATGGAACCCTAAAACACCAAGTAGGCATACAAGTCGTAATACTTTGTTTCGTTTTTGATCATACTTATCATAGTGTTTGATCTTAGGTTCTTCTATATATTAGCATATTAGTGAATAACCATGTCTTGGTATAAAGATCCCCAGTTGTTTATTCATGGAGATGTTTATTTGGGGTTTTACGTATATAAAACTAGTATTTTACCCGTGCCATAATGGCACGGACATGGATCTTTCTTCTAAAGCAATTTTATAATTGTAAATCACACAAATTGTACCATATAAAATGGTTTTAAATAAATAATATTAAGATAAAAAGATAAAAGCTTATACCTGTTTGAGAACATAAAAAAATGTATAACAAACTCAACTATAACAGAACTTCTGGATATACCACATTTGTCGCTTCGTGTGCGGTGCAGGTTTTTGGAAGTAACACATGAATCCTTGCGGCGGTTGTGCATCTAGACAGTGCAACATAAAGTTGTCCATGGCTGAATACGGGACTCCTCAAATCTACCCCCACGTGTGTAACCGATTGACCTTGAGATTTGTTTATGGTCATTGCATATGCCAACCTGATCGGGAACTGCCTCCTCGTCATTCGAATAACATTCGATGAAGATGGTGTTAATGATATCCGCGGGATAAAAACCACATTCCTAGCTTTGTCACCAGTTAGAATTGTCGCCACAATGACATGTGGCTCGCAAATCTCTACTCTTAACCTAGTACCATTACAGAGTCCACTTGTAGGTGATAGATTACGTAACAGCATAACAGGACAACCGACTTTGAGATCTAATTGGAAGGGAGGTAATCCGGATGGATTTTGTTGGTTTAGTATTTCACTTGTATACGTTGCACCTGCTGAAGCTTCATTACCATTCATCTGCTCTTGTTTGTCCGCTGCAAGGTATGTGTGACTTTTACCTTTGTACATGTCCAATACCATCTTGTTTATTTCTGCAACTTCATCGTTTCTTGGAGATAATATCGTTCTCTCATTCAAATATTCTGGAGTGGGCTTGTTGATACTTTCGATTCCAGGATAAATCTTTGAAATTAGCTCAAGTAGATCACCACATCTTGACATCGAAGACGGCAAATTAATTTTTGGTTCCGGATTTTCACCCACCTGCAGAAATGACATGAGCATATTTATGTAATGAGCATTGCAAGTTATACATTTTTATTCTTTATTAGCCGTTTGCAAAAAAGAGAGTCAAGTTGAAAAATGCACAACAAATGCATCGATGTTTATTTTGCTAAGTTAGATTTCCTAGATTCAAAGTTGAACGGAAAGTAAATTACCACGTGACAGTATGCACGAACGGAGTAACCAAATTCTATAGTTATCATCTTAAAGAAATTACACAAAATTTCTATAGTAAATTATGGATGGCGTACCTGAACCAAGTATTCAGCGAATGCAATGCTATCAGGATCTCGACTATCAAGTCTCATGTTTTGCACCAGCTTGAGAACAATCACATTTCTCCACAAATGAGAGCTTCTAATCGATGCTCCAACAATCTCTTCCCTGCGAGCCTTTTCTACAACCGGCAAAGTTTGCTTGAAATCTCCTCCAAGCACAACAGTGATTCCTCCAAACGGTTCAGTACTTTTTCTCACGTCTTTCAATGTTCTATCCACTGCTTCAATACAAAACCGGTGCTGCATTGCTACCTCATCCCATATAATCAACTTGGTAGCACGAAACAATTCTGCCTCTATATCCTCGAACTCCACGTTGCATTTGGAATCAGCTAGGGGCTCGAATGGAATCTTAAAGGTCGAATGCGCCGTTCTTCCACCAGTTAGAAGTAAAGCAGAGACACCGCATGAAGAAACTGTCAAGACAATATCACCCTTGTTTCTACGTGATGCTGCCAGTGTGTTATACAAAAAGGTCTTTCCCGTTCCAGCACTACCATTTAAGAAAAATGTTTTACCAAGATTATTCTCAACAGAATCCGTTATTGTCTCAAATGCAATTCTTTGTTCGCTATTGAATTCATCCACTTTCGAAGTCACCGTTGGTTCTTGAATTTCAAACTGAAGTTGTTTCTGCTCCCATATCAGACGGTTCCCAACAACCTTGCTTCAGTTTCCGGTGTGTTTCGGCATTCCCACATCTTTCATTTCCTTCCCTTCCTCTTGCACTATTCTCTCCATCAAATACAAACCATAGTCAAGAACCTGTTCATCTGTTGGATTCTGAATACCATAAAGTCTTTGAATCTGGATTGCTAGATCATCACAAATATGCTTGCCAAATTTCTTCCATAAGACTTCGGGACGTGTAGGACTACACTTGGTTATAATAATACCAAATAGTTGTCGCAGCTGATGTCCGGGTTGTATAACTGAAGCCTCCTGTAAACACTTCTGCCACTCTCCATCATCTTCCAACAGATTTCGAGCAATACACGCATACCTGAACGAAGGGTGGACCACTTCAACACCATCCGTTATTGTAGTTTTCAAGTGCTTAAACGACTTTGCCCCGGCTACGACTGTAAGCAATAACCTCAGATAATGCAACTCTCCGCTGTTTGGAGCGACAAAATACATTCTCCCGATAGCACGCCCTTGCTTTCGAGGAGTCCATACCCTATGAACCTTATCCCATACAAAATGTTGTGGGAATTCTTGGTAAAGATATGCCTCCCCTTCTGGATTTAAGCTGCAATACTCATAATTTTTTGCATAACAAAAATGCATACATTATTATTTTCAGAGGATCAGAGGATGATAGTGTTACAAACAATATGAAACTATATATCGCACTAAAAATAATAAGTAAAGTCAGGGGGCCACTGTGATGGATGAATAATACTGACCTGTTGTAGTCGAAGTATGCCATCAAGGTGGTTACTGTGTTATCAGCTGTATCATGGATTTCCTCAACAGTATCCTCAGGGTCATACACAACTCGTTGTTTTCCTGGAAGATGAACCGCTAGTCGTACTACATTGGGAACCTCTTCATGTAGACGATATCCCAACAACCGCCAAGCTCCCTCAGGCGACCCTATGTACCTTGCATTCAGATACTGAAGAATCTCGTCGGGAGCTCCACCGGCAACCAAGATCGTCAAATCATGTCCCTTGTAAATATACTTGTGTATATACTTTACAGCTTGCACACTGGAACAGACCTCAACATTGATATGACAATTAAACATCCTGGTAAGGTGAGGATTATAAGGGACCACATCCATATTAGTGAATATCTTGTTGCGATAACTGAAAACCCGCGTGTGGTTGGGTCGGCGACGGTACACTGGATACCCATTTTCACTAATCGAAGTTGATTCAGCGTAAGCTTTTGGATAGTCTTTGGTGCACCTGGTAAATCATAAGTTAAAGTTAGATTTGGATAGTGTTTGCTACACATATTAAGATTATTTGTTCATGAGCAGCAACACTTGGGAAGTTGCATGATTTTCAGTTGGATGTAATTGTGGGTGCACACGTGTGGGCGTATCTTGTTACATATATTTATCGAATCATAAAAGACTTACCTGCCATTTTCCATGCAATTTGCTTTCGGTCCCCTCGTACCACAGGGTCCATGCACCATGCATCTTTGTATTGTCTGAAAAAGTTCTGGATCTTTTTCTTCATCTGGAAACTCAGCACATACGACGTTATCCACTTGCTCTGGAGTGTGTATCTTGTCTTCCTTGGCCAGAAAAATCAACATGTGCATATGCGGAAGACCCCTCTTTTGAAACTCTATAGTGTATACGTAACCGGTTACTCTGCCGAACACTCGACGTTCTTGTATTTCTTTTATCAACGCCTTACGCTTTAGCTCAAACACCCTTGCAATCAAATCTGGCCTATCGTGCGGTTGTTGGTTTTCTAACAGATTACTTGTTATTTCTTCCCATTGTGGATTTGCTGTCATGGTGAGGAATATATCCGGGTGGTGGTTAAACCTTTTCAAGAAACAAAAACAAAGTTAACACCTACGACTTAATCCAAGTACGTTTCGAGCAGAAGTCAAAACCTTAAGAATGAGTACACAAAAGCCACACTCATTTTTGATGCATGAGATAATTCACAATTGGGCAAATACACATACATGAACGTTTTGATTGTATCTAAACTAAAAGTTCTGAAAAATATCAACTTTATTCAGATGTCTTCACTAAGAGTCTAAGGCATGCTAAAAGATCCATCAAATGTCATATTCATAGAATTCAGAAACAACAAAATTAAACATATACAGGTGTTTGTTGTACCTGGTGATCGCCATCGAATCATGGTATATCTCATACTTGTGTCGAGCACCTCCAATAAATGTGGATGGAAGTATAAACGGTTGACCACGTTCCGCCGCTTTGTTGCCAGAAACCCCAAGATCAGCGAGTCCCTTGTAGTTCTTAACTCGCAACTTGGTTTGATTCTTTCGAATCCACCGAAGACGATTCTGTTCAGTCGCGGCCCAAGCATCCACTATAAATTCCTGAAAAAGCGTACACGCTCTAAGAATCGTCGAGTACTCACCATCCCTCTGAAACATATAGTAGCAAAAGTATTCCATCTGTGTGAGTCGTGTATTTGATGCCTCGCCTTTTTCTACATCCCAGTGTACCATCCCCGGTTCCCATCCCAATTCACCATATGGAAACAAAAGAACATAATGCAACGGCAAATACGCTGGATGACACTCATGGATTCTTTGTGGAGCACGACTTCCCTTGAGATGAAGTATAATGTCACGCGGTCCTGAGTTGATAGTTACTCCGTCTTCAGGAAGTATCACGGCTATCTCATCTGATGTGGGTAGGTTGTAGCGTCTCGGATCTGATGTTTTATCGAACTGGAGAGAAATCTGGCTCCAAGCTGAAATTTCTTTTGGGCTTTGCCAAACTCTAAAAGAAGGAAAGCCACTTTGGCCTCCAAACTCCAAAGTCCAAATAGACATGTCGGCGCTTGACCATCGTAGAATTGGTATAAAACCGCTGAATGGAACCCTAAAACACCAAGTAGGCATACAAGTCGTAATACTTTGTTTCGTTTTTGATCATACTTATCATAGTGTTTGATCTTAGGTTCTTCTATATATTAGCATATTAGTGAATAACCATGTCTTGGTATAAAGATCCCCAGTTGTTTATTCATGGAGATGTTTATTTGGGGTTTTACGTATATAAAATTCCGAAAGAATTCGGTATCAGCCCTATTGTGCCAACTGATCTTGAAGAGATAGAACAATTAAGTTTCCATAAACATCTGTCTCTGGGCAATAATCAAGATGGCGATTTCTCCCTTTTCAAAGCTTATTCCTTTCCTTGGTATGGGGACGTTCGTCATTTCATTAACTCTCGAGGTTTGGTGATCAAATGGAATCATGTCAAAAACACAGGTACTTGGTCACGGGAGGAACCAAATTCGCCTTTCTGGAGGCTACCTGGTATTACTCAACAGGTATTGGCTGACAAACAAGCTCTTGAAGCCAAAGTATCCAACTTGGAAGCAAAGATTTCATCTCTTGAAGAGGAAAAGAAGAAAAGAGAATGAAGCTATTACAGATAAAAGGGTTTTGGATTTACAAGCACAAAACTCCGAGTTGAAGTCAAATTATTCATAACTTGAAAAAGAAAGCAACAGGATTAAGGAAGATAAAAAAGCTGTAGAAGCAGAAAAGTACGTCCTTCAAGCTCAAGTCAACAACAACAAGGTCGCGAAAGAAGCTGTAGATAAAAGACTTTTGGATGTGGAAGCAGAAAACGCCATCCTTAAAGCTCAAGTCAACAGCAACAAGGTCTAAAAGAGTTTTGGATGTGGAAGCAGAAAACTCCATCCTTAAAGCTCGAGTCAATACAGTGAGGGAAGTGAATAGTGCTCTTATCAATGCTCTTAAAAGAGAGGACATGCTTACCCGAATATTAGCTCTCGAGAAACAAGTGTCAGATTTGAAACTGATGTCTACACAATACTGTGTCTAAATCAGTGTGTCGAAGCTGCCCAGGTTCATTGAAGGCCTTTTCAGTGCTCAACTTCTGGTAATTTTCTTGTTGCTTGTGTTTGCTTTTGTTTTTGTTGCAAGTGGTGAGGTAAGAGGTTGTAAAGTCAATTCTGACTTGTATCCCTTTGCTTCATTCGAATTTATGTCAGTTTGTCTGCTTTGTTAAGTACTTAAGTTTTTCGTATAGTTCACAAGTGTTCATTTGAATTCAACTGTTTTGCTTTATTATACAACAAACGAACATGGTAGGTCTAGCCTCTATCTTTTGCTCGTACAAACTCTCCTTCGGCTACAACGAAAATTTAGAAAACCAAACCAAAATTCCAGACTGTCAGAATGCCATTCAGCTTTCGTACTCTGTGTGCCCAAGCCTTGTAAATTTGTACATATTTCCTGTTAGTCTTTACTGCTGCTGTTGCTCAAACAGATTGAGTTGTTTACTGAAACCTGTGCTTCTCTGGAGTTATTTCTGTGCAGTAATGAATTTCTTGCTTCGCCATTGGCGTAGTTGGCGGAGTCTCATGTGAAGCAAGTTCAGTGTCATGGACCAGTACATTATTATACGGCATATAGAAGATAGAACAGAAAAAAAGTGCACTGCGTTTAAATTTCTGCCTTTCTGAACCTTGCCACTATTGTGAAGTAGTTAAGCTAAATTTGACCGTACGTAACCAATTCAAGCATCTTAGCTATTCTTCACAGGATCAAAACTAAACTCACCAAAAAATTGTCGGATTAATAGGTCAAAAAAATTAAATTAGAAATTAAATTACAGGTCTTTTCTGCCTAGCACTAGTGCACTACTGTATCATCACAAAGAGGATTGAGCCAGTCAAGCTCTTGATCTGTTGATTCTTCGCGGAAGGGGAGTGATAACTACCTGTTTCAAGTGAATAGAGTAAAATCCCTCCTCCATTCAAACATACTCTAGGGAAACATATTACGTTCTCCATCTGACTATTCGGAGCGATCGCAGACAAACATGAGGTCTCACTGATGAACAACATATGTTTTCCCAAACTTTCGAGTTTAACCCATTCCATTTTAGACAAATCCAATCTGAATAATCTGACTGTCGGTGAATCATCGAAACAAATGATGGAAATGCTATAACCATCTGGCAAATCTGAAAGTTTGATGGTTTCTCTAGTGAGTGGATTGTAAAAGAATATATTTTTCTCTCTCGACATCAGTAGCCAACCATTCTTTTGATAACGAATTGTAGCACCATGTAGCCATTCGCAAATATTCACGAAGTATGTCTCGATATTGTGCACTGGAGCTACGAACCTGTAGGTGTTATCTCTAGGGAACATTAGCCATGGAGATACGTACCGACATCCAGTTGAGCGCAAATTTACGTAATCATCCAATTGATGAAGAATTTCCGAAGGACTAGTCTCTTCTTTGTTGTATCTATCACCGCTCCTGTTTATAGTACTAGTTGTACATATTTTGTTTTCTTGGCCGTTAGTTTCCATTCTTTTTCTATCATCTTCGGGCATCATCATGATCCATTCCTGGGGGAACCATGGAGTTTGGAGCTTTAGACATGGAGAAATGGCCGCATTGCTACCGCTTAGCTCAAATTTATACAAACTCTGATCGTCCCGAAGTGTATAATACAAACAACCGCCCTTGAGGCCTAACTCGGCTGCTGAGCAACAAAATCCAGTCTTCACGCCGAGGAATATTACATGGTCACCAATATCATTCATCTCCTCCCATTTCATGCTATAGAAATCCAACCTCCACACATGTATTGCCCTTGTTTGCTTACATCTACTGTAGCACACCCATATCTTAAAAATATCATCATCCAATTCCACATATAATGGAAATCATAATAGATTGCCCCTATTGATAAAAATTTTGGCATGTCACTTACCAGCACAAACGGCCTTATAGAAAAGGTCTTAACGTTTCTGTCGAGTAGATGTCCTTCTCCAATCTCCAAGAGACGATCTTCTCTTTCAAAGGTAACATACAACTTCCCTTTGACAGAATGGAGTGTAACTAATTCTCCAGTAAAGTAACCCGCTATATCGCCTCGAGAAATTCTCTTAAATCTCCATTGTTCGTCTCCAGGGTGGCAAAACAAAAGTAAGACATCATCCTTTTTATTGAATGGACTCCATCCGTCTTATGGATTCGGGATGCTCTAGGCGAACACAAAATATGGGGCCTTTTTTCTGTGTCTTTTGTCTACTTTCTAACAATATTTAAATGGCATGTGTTCTCTTGACATAGAGAATGAAAAAAAATTGGTAAAACAAACTTTATAACGTATTAAAAACTTAGGATTTTTCTTTGGGTACTGCCAGCATATCATGAATTGTCAAGGCGGCCGAAGGCCGCGATAATTTTTTTGGAAAATAGTGCAGAAGTAATGGACATTCACATTCTCCTAATCCTCTTTTAGCTCCTAAAGGATTAGAAGGTCGCGACTTCAAGGGGGAAAATCCTCCGACCCAAAATCATTCTCTGCATGCATCTAAATTACTCTAATAAAAACTAAAAATCAACCAAAGTACCTCAATCCAGAAGAGGATTATAAGAAGAATAGAAAGCAAGAAAACTCATTAAATTTGGCTGAGGTAGTAGACAGAAAGAAATTTAGAACTTAAACGGTGCTCTTTTTTTTTTCTGCTTGCAAAGGAGAAAGAAGAAGAAAAAAGGAGTTTGTAACTCACTGGACACATAATCACATATAGGTAATAAAAAAAAAAAAAAAAATTGGGGCCGCCCGCAAATGGGGCTCTAGGCAGCCGCCTAGACTGCCTTGTGGATAAGCGGGCCCTGGAGTGGAGTACTCAAAAGAAATATAACCGTGGAATCACCGTGACAATGTCTACTAGGAGGTGCTGTCAAAACACAATCAATCAATACATTTGTCCTAGGTTTGCTGATCCACTCTACAAGACATGGTAACCGAACGCTTTCTAAAGATACAGGATTCCACAGAAAACAATCCCCATGACTATAATTATCCGAATTATATATTGGACTCTACTTTGAAGTTTCCACTTTTATCAAGAGATGTTAATTAGTTGTGTCAAAAAAACAATAGCAATCATTAATTTGCCGGATATGGACTGAAAAACATGACTTTCATGTTCAAAAAGGACGTGAAGATAACATTAATGGACGGCTGGTGTCGTCTTGAGTGTTTTATGATGTTACCGATTCGACGGTTCAGCTTAGCTCCTTTCGCAATGTTGTTGCCAGGCCAGGGATGTCAATGGGTCCCTTCGGTTAAAAAGTTACCGTATCACTGTTTGAGAGGAGAAATCGTAGTGTTTTTCTAAGAGGGTGGTTTCCCGACCACCGGTTTCAATACAAAACCATCCCTTTTCAACTTACAACACTGAACACTCCATTGGAGTTCAAAAGCGAACACCTCTGTTCCCTCATAGAGTATTCTTAAATAGAGGTTATACTGTAAATGGATAAGTAAACTGTCTATCTCCCCATTGAAAATTCATTATAAATTTGCAAACCGATTGCACAGACGCACAGACAATTGTGGGAGTATTTTCTACAAGCCTTCCTCGTGTTCACTATTTCAGCTCGACCGCTCTTTCTGATCTTGGATATGTTTGGCAATAATATATCAGATGCCATGGACCTCTAAACACAGACACGAAATGCTGTCACCGGATATCTCGGAAAGCAATGTAATTCCTTTAGCTGAGGTAATGATCATGTTCTCTT
Source organism: Papaver nudicaule (assembly GCA_023529015.1). Lineage (NCBI taxonomy): Eukaryota > Viridiplantae > Streptophyta > Magnoliopsida > Ranunculales > Papaveraceae > Papaver > Papaver nudicaule. Next base: position 21,408 of record JAJJMA010151509.1, read on the forward strand.
AACCAAACCGAATCTTTAGTTGTTTTGTAAATGATTTTAAAGAAATAAGTTGGAAAGAAAATAAGGAATGAATTTTTTTTCAGAATTGCAACATCTAAACATGTAAAGAAAGATTTAAACGAACATAAATAAGTAGGATTTCAAAATTGAATTACAGGCCTTTTTCCAAGCACTAGTGTATCAATCAGGAAAGAGGATTGAGCCAGTCAAGCTCTTGTTCTGTAGACTTGGACCAATTTGGTTGAATCCAGGTGCAGTTCGAAAGCCATCCCTCTGTCTCATAGAAACAGGATTCTTGATTCTTCTCAGAAGAAGTAGAGTGATAACTACCAGTTTCAAGTGAATACAATAAAATCCCTTCTCCATTCAAACATACTCTAGGGAAACAGATCATGTTCTCCATCCGACTGTTCGGAGCGATTGCTGATAAACATGAAGTCTCGCTGATGAACAACATATGCTTTCCCAAACTTTCCACTTTAACCCATTCCATTTCAGATAAATCCAATCTGAAAACCCTGACTGCCGTGCCAAGATGTCCTAGTTTGACGAGTAAAAGATCTCCTCCACACTCTACCAAGAAATTTGGATGCATATCATTGCTGAATATTTTCTTTGACGTCGCCAGAACACTCCAGCAGGCATCATCTTTCATCACATCAAAAGCCCCTAAAGTTCCGTCACAATCTACGCAATAGAAAACGCCATTGTAGCATATTGGAGCAGTTCCATGTAACGCCATGAGCTTCTCCGCATCAGTATTGGGAAACTGGGAAGGAAGCCAAATACCGTAACCCCTCATAGCATTCAAGATACAAGTGTCGAAGGGCGTTTGATCAATAGCGAAAACTATGCAGTCCTTATTAGTCGGCGCAGCATCGAAACAAAAGATGGAAGCGTTGGCATAATAATCTGGCAAATCTGGAAGTTTGATGATTTCCCTTGTGAATGGATTGTAGAAGAATACCTCTTTCTCTCTAGACATTAGTAGCCAGCCATCCTTCTGGTAACGTACCGTAGCACTTTGTAGCGATTTGCAGAAACTCACGAGGTATGCCTCGTTATCATGCACTGGGTCTACGAAACTGTAGGTGTTATCTCTAGGGAACATCAGCCATGGAAATATGGACATCCCAGTTGAATTGGATCCCAGCAGCTTTTTCGTAGTAGGAGGCATTGCTCGTCGATTCGCTTTACTGACTGAGCGGAAATGTACATAATCCAATGGATGAAGATAAGTCGATATCGCCGCCAGTGCGTCTTCAACAAGAGTATCCCAAGAACTAATTTCTTCTTCTTTGCTGTGTTTATCGCGGCTCCCATTTACATTACTGGCTGTACATGTTTTGTTTCCTTCGATTTCCTTGAATGTGAAATCCTGTTGTTCTTCTTCTACACCTTTTTCCATTCTTTCTAGACCATCCTCATCGACCATCATGATCCATTCCGGCAGGAACCATGGAGTTTGGAGCTTTAGACGTGGCAAAATAACCGCATTGCAACCATTTCCTTGAAACTTGTAGAAACTCTGATCATCAGGAAGTGTGTAATACAAACCACCACTCGTCAGGCCCAACTTGGCCGCTGAAAAACAAAATCTAGTCTTAGCGCCAGCAAATATAACAAGATCACTTAAGTCATTCATCTCCTCCCACTTCATGCTAGAGAAATCCAACCTCCACACATATATTGATATGACTTTCTTACACTTTTCGTTGTAGCATACCCAAATCTTGAAATTTCATCGTCCGATTCCACATAATAGAAATCAGTACAGTCAACCCCTAGTGGAAGCTTTTTGTTGCCAGATACCAGCTCAAATGGCCTTACAGATACCATCTTAACATTGTTGCCGAGTAGATGTGCTTTTTCAATCTCCAAGAGACGAGCCTCCCTTTCAAAGGTAACATACAACTTACCTTTGACAGAATGGATAGCAACCAATTCCCCAGCAAAGTCACCCGCTATATCTCCTCGACAAATTCCCCTTGATCTCCATTGTTTGTCACCAGGGTGGCAAAACAGAAGTAAGACATCATCTATTTTATTGAACAGAGTATTAAAAAGAAATACGACCATGGAGTCATCTTGATTAGGTCTATTAGGAGGTGATGTCAAAACACAATCAACCAAAACATACTTATTCTGTTTGCTGATCCACTCTAGAAGACTTGGCAACGGAATGCTTTCTAGAGATACAGGGTTCCACAAAAAACAATCCCCATGATTCCAATTATCCGAATTATATATGCTTTCGCAGCATTTTTCTTCGCACACAATAATTAGCCAATTCTGATGAGAAGGTTTTTGCCAGAAAGATTTGCCACGCAACTCCGGTATGGATTTTCTACAAGTTGCATTATTGGGATCACATATGTTATAGAAAGCCTGAGACTTCATACCTTTTCCATATGGAATGACAAGCCATGGTGCTGCTGCCTTTGTCACCGGTGGCGGTGGAGTACGACGTTGGCTTCTCCCGCATGCTGCTGACCTTGTATCCATTGCAAGAAATCTAAAGAAAGACAAGAGGTTGAAAATTTAGCAACCGAAAACATGAACAAAGACTTATATATTTCTATATAGAGGGGATTCTAAGTTTTTAAGGTTTCCTTTTAATTTGTACTCTATTTTTGTCAGTTGTGTCATAAAACAACACTTGCATACTTCTATCTAACTATCGTTTCAACTATTACGGATTGGTGGTATTGGTGGCAATCTGGGGTGGGTGAGATCTATTGCGTTTGACATAGTTTGCTATTCGTGGTAAGTATGTTATCTTTCAGTAGACTATAGATGTCAAGTTGAGCTAATATATCAGTGTACCTAATGTTTAATCAGGCGTCTCCGGATAACACGAGTCTTCTTTGGCCTAAGTTCAAACTGAAATCTTCTTCGTCTTCTTGCTTTGTTGAGTCCCCAGGTACTGTATCAACGAAACAGACAACAAGAATGTATTAATAAAACAAATGCATTAAAATGGCAGGCTTGAACGAACTATAGTTAGAAAGACCCAACTCTAAAACCTCAAATAAACAAAAACATCTTTAAAATTTAAGGCATATGGTAATTAGTTCTGTGAGGCATTTTATCAAACAACAAACCCTCAAAAATATCTTTAATGTAATTCTCTACATACAGTAAAATCATGAACATACCCACTTCTCAAAATCACTCATTCACTCATTAAATGTAGAGTACAAAGTAAATTCATCACAATAGAAATCAGCGAGGGTATTGGTTAACAGCTCCTTACCTTACAGTTCACTAGAATTTAGTTCAGTTTCTCTGTAACTTGAACGACTGTAAGAATTTTGAGTTATGTGATTCCGTCTTTGGATTTGTGATGTATCCACTTTTTGAGGTCTTTATATTCTTTCAAAATTCTTCTGATATATTGTGGTAGGTGAAATTCTGAACCAGAAGGCGACCAGATTTTCTCAAGTTCTGATGTTGTTTTCTCTTTTACAAATGTTGTTCAGGTCTGGTCATATTAACGGGTCGGAAATCCAAACCCATACCCATCATGTATGAAGCATGGATACTTCAAAATGGATACTTGGGGATACGTATCACATACTCTGTATCCTTTTTTTTAAATACCAAAAGGGTAGGCTATACTTTCAGGATACCTCTCGGATACTTGGAAGGGTATATTTCCTATAATTTAAGATGTTACTTTCCAAATTCTGAAGATGGACAAAAGATAAAATACGAGTATGCTAGTTTTTTCTAGAGGTTCAGTAATTTTGATTCCTTGCATTATACGGTAGCTTTGGAGTTAGTGGTAATATAAAACTTAGCTTTTAACTTTTTTTGGAATATGAATTATTTTATCAATGGGTTGAGGATAAATAAGATTGAACCCCAACATACTGAGGATTTGTTCATATCAATATTCGTCTTGTTTCACGAAAAATGAAAGTTATATGAAAGCGAAAGTAGAATGTGGGATATTAGTCGAGATGCATTTGATCCACTTGGTGGTGTAGAAAGTAAGACATCATCTTTTTTATTGAACAAATTATTTGTAATACCCCGATTCGGTAGGTAGGGTTCGCCGAATGAACAATAAGTAATGGTTTGTCCTTTCCTGACATCGAGGCCTTTTCAAGCATAATTAACTCAGTAGTTGGAAAAAACTCTGCAGTTAAGCGTGCTCGGGCGGGAGAAGTCCAGCGATGGGTGACCTCCCGGGATGCTGCTGCAGGATGACCGCAGTGGTGCCCGTTGAAAACCCCACACTGTCGTATGACCGCAGTGGTTAAGTGGGGACAATATCGGTGGAGGAACGGGTCGTTACAGATGGTATCAGAGCCGACGACGGTTCACCTGTCGAGGGTGGGAGAGTACGGGGACAATATCGGTGGAGAAACGGGTCGTTACAGATGGTATCTGAGCCGACGACGGTTCACCTGTCGAGGGTGGGAGAGTACGCTGGACGGGTTGTGTGCCAGGTAGCTCGTCTCATGAGGGGCATGGACGTCGGAGATCTGGGCTTGAAAGTAAGACATCACCTTTTTTTATTGAACAAAGTATTTGTAATACCCCGATTCGGTAGGTAGGGTTCGCCGAATGAAAAATAAGTAATGGTTTGTCCTTTCCTGACATCGAGGCCTTTTCAAGCATAATTAACTCAGTAGTTGGAAAAACTCTGCAGTTAAGCGTGCTCGGGCAGGAGTAGTCCAGCGATGGGTGACCTCCCGGGAAACTACTGCAGGATGACCGCAGCGGTGCCCGTTGAAAACCCCACACTGCCGGATGACCGCAGTGGTTAAGTGGGGATAATATATGTGGAGCAACGGGTCGTTACAATATTAAAATGAAATACGACCATGGAGTCATCTTGATAATGCCTATTAGGAGGTGCTGTCAAAACACAATCAACCAAAACATACTTCTTTGGCTTGTTGATCCGTAACCGAATGTGTTCTAGAGATACAGGATTCCACAGAAAACAATCCCCATGATTCCAATTATCCGAATTATATATGCTTTCTTGATTCTTGTCTTTGCATGCAATAATTTACCAATTCTGATGAGAATTCTTTTGCCAAAAAGATTTACCACGCAACTCTGGTATGTATTTTCTACAACTGGAAATTTGGCGTTTAACCCTCCCCTCACTCTCCCTTACTCTCTTGACCCTGGGCTTGAGGGGACCGGGTTTTTTTCAAGCCCAACTGAGCCGGAAGGTATTCTGGATAATCTACAGGGTCAAACGAGTAATTCGAAACCTAATGTCATCAAAATAAAAAAAATTAATGACTAAATTAACCTTCCCTCTTCTTCTTAAGGTTCTCTCTGTCTCTTAAACAAAAATTGAGAAATCTGGATCAATCAATCTCGTTTCTCGTTATCTAAGGTAAGATTACAAGTGCAATCAGTCATTTTAAGTTTTTTTGTTTTCGAATCCATGTTCAAGTTTGTTTTCTTCAATTCTGAATCTGTTTAGATGGAGATTGACATTTTGATTCATTTCTGGATTCATTTGAATCTGATTCTGATTTGCGGTTCAAAAAATTGGATGTAATATCAATTTCTCAATCATGGAAGAGCACATTATGAGGTAAATTTCCGGATCCCTGAAGACTTAGATCTAATTCCAGATCCATTATTTGCAACCACTACTAGTTTCGAACAATGGGATCAGAAGATGATTTTTTATGTGCTTATATGGATATTGAGAAATTTGGATCTAAAGTTAAAGATGGCGGTGGTAATAATAACAATATGAATTTGGAATCTGGAATCGGTGGAGGTGTGAATCAGAATAGTAATGGTGGTGGAAATGAGAGTGGGATTTTTGGTGGTGAGAAAACATGAGACCTAGACATAGTAATTATGTTGATGGTTCTTCTTCTATGTCCAGAGGAGATAAAGAGAGTTTGATTTAATTTTTTGCAACTCTAAGCTCCAGCTAACAGATGTGAAGACAGTATGCACATCTAATTTACAAGTGGATTTATTCACATCTAATTTTTGGAACTCTGAGCTACAGCTAACATATGTGAAGACAGTATGCACATCCAATTTTTTGGAACCCTGAGCTACAACTAACATATGTAAAGACACTATGCACATCTATTTTTTTGGAACTCTAAGCTACATCTAAGAGATGTGAAGAATATATTCAAATTTAATTTTTTTGGAACTCTAAGCTACAGCTAATAGATGTGAAGATTATATTCACATTTAATTTTTTGGAACTCTAAGCTACATCTAATAGATGTAAAGAATATATTCACATCTAATTTTGTTGATGGTTGTTCTTCGAGGAAATTGAAGAAAAGTCCCTCATTCTCTTGGGCCTTCACAATTATCCCTCAAGGGATAAATTTGAAGTCCACCGACTTCTAAAAGGAATCCCAATTAATTTTAATTCCATAACTATCCTCCCATAAATTTCCCATCTCTAACAAAACGAAAAGTCGAAAACCAGATCCAAACTTTTTTCTCTCCATTGTCATCTTCTTCCCTTTCCATTCTTCAAACCCACCACCACCACAAAGCGCAACCATATTAAGTTTCTGCAGCCATCACCACCGCTGGCACCACTGTTTTAAACGAAATTCAAATAGCCTCTACAACATTTCAGATCTAGATATTCTCTTACCTCTCTCTCACACAGATTTCACGAAGACCACCACAATCATCGTCGTCTTCTTTCATTTGACCACCACCAACATCACCACCGTTTGGTGTGTTTCTGATCCAAAACAATCAAAAAACTAGTGTCGAAAACTTAATTGTTGTTGAAGATCGATCTGAATCTGATGATGACGGTGGTGTCGATGGTGGTGGAGGTGGAGGATACCGAATCTCTGTAAAGTTAGTTAAGGTTGAAGATATAATTCGATGATAATATTGGTGGTGGCGACGGTTGGTGGAGGAGGATATCAAATCTCTGTTAGATCTGGGTGGTGATGATGGCGGTGGTGGCGGTTGTGCTGGATATACAAAACAAGTACGGTTGTTCGTTTGTTTTTTGTTTGATTTTGATTTGTGGTTTCTGATTGGGGTTTGAAATACGAATTAGGTTGTTAATTTATAAAATCAAGCTCAGATTCAGATTACTCCCTGACCTTTTTGTTATTATTATCTGGTTTGCAATGCAAATCTGTTTATGCATCTCAAGTTTAACCATGAAACTTTTATGCCTCTAAAGTTTTTTCTTTATTTTTTGTCAGCAGTTTCTAAAAAAATTGTTGTGTTACGTTCAATTTGTATTATCAATCAATTGACCGACAAGAATCATTGAAAAACATGAAACAACCCAATTTCATTTCCAAGGAGTTCAATGAATCCAGAAATTTGGATATTAACTGTGTGTATGGTATTTGTTCAATGAATCCAGCTCATTTACTTGAGCATTTCAGGTTCTCCATGGTGATATTCTCATCTTGTGTCTTGTAATGTCATCACTGATTATTAATTGCATTTGATGAAAAATCTTTTCGGGAATGCTCCTTAATAGAGAACTCTAAGTCTTTTTTATATGATATTGCTGAATGCAACTACAATTCGGTGTAATGATTCATTTGTTGTTTTCGATTTTGGTTTACTTGTTTTGATGTGCATGCATGGAAATGGACAAGCTATAACTTGTCAAGATTTCTCCAGATAATGATGCCGACTTGCCAAGATGGCTCATATTTCTGGTGCCAACTTACCAAGATGGCCAGATTTATTGTGCCAACTTGAGGAGTTGGTTTAATAATTCTGACAGTCTAGGCTCCTGGACACCAGATTCAGATGCCAACTTGCCAAGATGGCTCATATTTCCTGTGACAACTTGGATAGTTGGTTCTGGGATTCTGCCAGGTTAAGCTCGTGGACACTAGACTCTAGTTCCAACTTGCCAAGATGGCTCAGATTTTATTGCATGGTTTAGTTCTTGCAAAGATCAGTAGTTTAGATGCAAATTGTATTTATATACTCGCCTACCATTTCAGCTAGTGTTGGAGAAGTACTGGTTGGTTTTTTCCAAAGGTGCTCAATTCACTTCCTTTCTATCATTTACTGTTCATATTCTAATAAGTCATCATTCGGTGATTTAAAAAAATATGTGGATCTTGTTACAAAACTAGTGTTGTTTTCGAAACAACCTTTTATTCTGATCCTAGTAGACACTAGGAATTTTGCACTATAAAGCATATAGGTTTCCAGTTATATGTATAGGTAGAGTTTCACAGTCGATATAGTCTTTTGTGTAATTAGCTGAAAAGCTTGTATCTCTGGTACCAATTTTTATGTAATTAGCTGTGTTTGAGGCAATGATTTCCTTCATCATGAATCTATAGTGCAATGGTAGCACAACTGACTCCATGTCAGAAGATGCGTGTTCAACTCACGCTAGATTCACTCAATCGCGTACGTCAGATACTGAGTATATAGTACCTCTTGTTGGTCGATCATTGGTTTGAAGTCCAAATACCTCTAGGTATAGAAGCACCTTGAGATAAGTCTAGGTTCTAGTTTCATGTCAGTTTGCATGCTCCGATTTTAATTTTTTGGAAGCACACAATTATGTTTTTCCACTGCCAACTCGTCAAGATGGCTTCTTGATTAAGTGCCAACTACCCAGTTGCCTCTGAGTTTTCTCCAGATTATGATGCCTACTTGCCAAGATGGCTCACATTTTTAGTGCCAACTAGGGTAGTTAGTTCCAAAATTCTCATAGGTTAAGCTCCTAGACAGCAGACTCGAGTGCCATCTTGCCAAGATGGTTCGTGTTTTCCGTGCCAACTAGGGTAGTTGGTTCTATAATTCAGCCAGGTTAGGCTCCTGGACACCAGACTCTGGTGCCAATTTGCCAAGATGGCTCTGACTACTTGTGCCAGCTGGGGTAGTTGGTTAATGATTTTCTACCAGGTTAGGTTCAAGAAATATGTAGTCTTCATTAAAGCATATACACGAACTGAATCCAACTTTGAAACTAAAAAGCCAACTTGGTAATTGCTTATAAATAGACAAATGCAGTCTTCAATATAGCGTATACAAACAATAATCATTCACAAATTCAATCACTCGTTCATTTATTCACTTTTATGCCATAGTTTTACTGTCGTCGCAAGCATAGAAACTGCATTCTCAATGTCTAAATTCTTACTTACATGTGACGACCTACCTATTTTCATTTACAACATTGAATGTGACTGTTTAAGATGCAAAGACTACATTCCAAAAGACATAACACAAAGTATGCAATCTAATTTTACTGTAGTCACAAGACATAACGCGTCGAAAGGCTCAATGGTTAAACCCTTCAACATTCATGCAAAATAAAAATAAAACCAATCACAACCTGTAAACTTGGTTATGCTGTTAATGGAAGCTTCCTGAAGGAGCTTGTTCAATGCCTTCTCTATTGCCAATTGTTCTTTTACTTCGAACAAATTACCCCACCGTTTTCCAATATCTTAAACTCGTTTGAGGAAGGCTCGTCGACCTGCAAAGTTTAAAATCATACATGAATTTTTGTATGATACAAATTATAAGAAAACACTTGCCAAGATTTCTCCAGGTTATGATGCCAACTAGTCAAGATGGCTCAGATTTTTTGTGCCAACTTGGGTAGTTGGTTCCAGAGTTCTGCCAGGTTAAGATCCTGAACACCAGACTCATGTGCCAACTTGCCAAGATGGCTCATACTTTTTGTGCCAGCTAGGGTAGTTGGTACAGGAATGACTATTTGGTTTGCAAAGGCTCCACATATCTTGGGAAATCTTTTTAAGTCTACTGGTCTAAAAGGATTGGATCATTAGGCTTCAGCTAGTTATATGTATATTATCTAGCATTTCTAGATAAAATGAATGAAACCAACTAGGACTAGAACTACAGTAGCTTATACTGGCCGCTTAGACCATCTACAAAAATATTATCATCCACATTTTCATATCATCTTACTGTAGGTTAAGAAGACAATGGTTTTCAAATGAAACTTATTACCTATACTGAATTGCTGGTTAGATGATCTACACACCAAGATTGCCAGAACGCAGTTTAATTGTATGATCTGTTGCTCTAATTCATATGAACCATACCAAAATTTTAAGTTGACTACGCCAGAATAAATTCAAACACAATAAATGAGTCAATGTGAAAATAAAGAAGTTACCTTCCAAGCCAGAGAGATCCCAATTATCTAAGCAACAACAGTAGCTCCAACCAAACATAAGAAACGGAGAAGAGCAGCTAGAGAACCAACACCAACATCCAATCTTGTCAACCTGGTTACAGAGTATCAGGCCAAACCTCAATCAACAACCAACATCAATCAGAATTCTTAAGCTATTGCAGGCAAATACATAGACTCGATACATTTATGCATTTCACAAACAATTCAATCTGAAAGCGTCGAAAGTCTCGACGGTAGAATCATTCTCAAATAAACATCAATGATAAGGTAATCAGTTCAACCACTTCTTTACAAACATAAGTATCATTAAAAATAACACAAAGAACAATTTCTTTTACCTTTAATTGTTGTTTTTCTTCCCTTTATTACTTCTCCACAACAACAAAATTTCCTAAATCAAGGTTTTATGTACATGCAAGACAACCATACAACATTTATCAACATGAATCAACAAAATCAGTTAACAAAATTGAAACAAAATCAAAATGGTGAAACTATAACCCTAACTATATAAAAACCGAGAGATTATATGCTACCGAAACCAG
>JAJJMA010151524.1:0-11778 GCA_023529015.1 Papaver nudicaule
GATGGATGTGGTACCTTGAGTACCTATGCAGATTTTCAACTCGTACAGTTTGGCGCTAGAAACAGGGACTGATTAAAACAACTTAGGGTTTGCCTGTGATTTATCGGGTTTTCAAATTTTTTGTTATATTTTCCAATCTTCTCAAAGATTTTCAAAAGCTTGTTTTTCGAAAAGAAGCTCCTGTACCTTAAGCATCTAAAAGACCTTAAAGGCTTTAGCATGTTTAAGAATCTTTTGAGCACAGCATCAGGTGAAAAAATCATCCATTAAAGAGTTTTCAAAACCTCGGTATGACGAAGTTGATCTCCGAGAGAGGCAGTTGCTTATTTGGGGCATTAAAACCTTTTGTAGCGTAGAATCCAGCTTTGCAATAGACGAATTACAAATCCGTATCTACGAATCCATTTAGGGTTTTCAAAACTCATGATATACATAAAAATCCATTTTAAAGTTCTCAAAATTTCATGCTATACTTGGGAGATAAAACTTCGTAAAAATCAGATGGAAGGGGATGATTTGAGCACAGCATCAGATGCTAAAGTCATTCGTTGAGGATTTTTAAATTTTGGCAGGGCAAAATTAGCATGGAAATGAGTTTTAGTTTTTAATCTTAATGATCTCCGACAGCAAGTGGCTAGCCATAAGAAAATAATTCAGAAAATATATACACACATATTTTAGGGTTTTAAATCTTCGTGCCATTTAAAATTGCTTTGATAAAACCATCAGGAAAAATATTTTCCGAGTCTAGATAGCAGAATAAACTCAAGGTGACTCCGAAGAAATATAAAGAAAATAAGTACGAAACGAGGAATACCCGCAATAAAACCATCGTGATACATAAACTTACAAAGCGAGCATGACACGCTGTCTTAGTCACAATACGCCGTTCGTATGAAAAAAGATATCTAATTATAGGAATTAATTACTAAAAGCTTCGACAAGCGTATATTTAGAGTCACACAAAAATCCTATGCAACAGTCCTAGGGAAACATATTCACGAGTCCAAAACTTCTTACCACTAGAAGAACCACCTCGAAACAATTAATTAGCAAATAAACACATGGGATAAAAGCACAAACTGATAGATTCTATTTCGTTCAAGTCTCTCCGAAGCAGGTCCGAGGAACCTCGAGCGAGGGAAGCAGAAGAACATACTCACTGAAGAACAACCGATGACGCACGCAAGCAACAATAACACTAAATTACGAATACGGAAAAATAAAATACTACACTCCGAAGCACATATACGCTAGATGAAGCCTTCGGGAAATAATATTTAAGGGTCCATAGCATAATACACCCACTAGTGGAAAATGGCTTAGAAAAGTCTGACTAGGGCTTATAGGAAAGTCTGCCAAAAGAAGCTGATTTGTATAAAGGTGTCGTACACTACGCCACAGGGGCCTGTTTGTAACGCTTATAGACGTTGCGCAGAATTAAAGCAACGTCTATTAGCGTTGCGAATACGGCGTCACAAATTTTTCGTGACGTCTATTAACGTTGCTCTAATTAATTAAAGCAACGGAATTTCCGTTGCTTCTTCCGTTGCTCTTTTTATTTAAAGCAACGGAAAGTAACGTTGCAGAATTTATTTAAAGCAACGTTTTTATAAATGAAGCAACGTAAGTGACGTCACCACACGTCACCACTTCCGTTGCACTTTTTGTTATAAGCAACGTAAGTGACGTCACCACACGTCACCACTTCCGTTGCCCTTTTATTTAGAGCAACGCCTATAAACGTTGCAGATTTTTTAATTAAAATTAAAAAAAAATAAAATTACAAAATAAATAAATTCTGTATTTAAATTAAAAAAATGTATTACAAATCTATACAAATACAAATACAAATACAAAAGAACCCCAAATATCATCTAAAATTGTCTGGTGATAAATGAACAGACAACTCAATATGATGCTCGACGCCAAAGACCAACTTTACTCGAATTCAAAAACCTGCGCACATTCATACATACAATAGTTCAACTACTCTCACTGGGCCTTACCCGGTAACCCCTGGTCCCTTCATTTGTATAAGCTATAGCCAACACGAAGAAAAAAAATGATTCAGTCATACCTTGGTGTCGTCCTGGGTTTCCTTGCTTTTTCAACTTGCTATTAAATTGAAACACATGTAAACATCTATTTTATAGAATTGGACCAAATATCATGAATCTGAGATAAAATTGAGACATATACACTCAAGAGCTGCCGGACATGAGTGTGTTTCCTTTTGTTGAATAATTTCAGACCCTTGATCATATATATACCACTCTAATGTTATTGTGAAAAAATATGAATGATATACAGTAACACAGTACTTACAGCTTGAGCAGCTTCATCAATTATAACAACATCGAACACATGATTCAGCTTACTGAAATGTGAGGAACCACTGTAACTGAGGGTGGAAAAAACCTGCCAATTCACGAAGTAAATTATTCAAGAATTCATGTCATGTTGAAAGCTAGGTTCAGATTACATGTAAACACATTCTCACATACAATGGCTGCTTCACCAAGAATTGAAGCTCTGATACTATCTCTATCGTGAGCTCCGGATCCTTGTTTCTGTACATCACCTGCCGTATTCATCCCAACAAGTTTGTGGTTTATCTACAAACATAAACTACTCAAACGAACCACGTTTAACCAGAAACTAATGGAAATTAAGGACTTATACATGGATTTTAAATACTCACGAGGTAGTCCATGCATGGACACCGCCTGAACATAATGATGTGCCTTTAGACCAATTCGTACAATTTTAGGGGTATAAGGACGGTCTTTTTCATCACGAATACCTGAAAAGATAAGCTATTAACAATAAGAGCACTCCAAAGTGAAAAAAAATTCATTTACTGAAGGAAGATAGAACAAGCATGTCTACGGCCTACCTTTTTTTTTTCTACTACAGTTGAGTGTGTTTGTGCAAATGTGAAAAAGAGACTTAGAAACCATTATTAACCCATATGGACATGGAAAAAAAGAGACTGAAAAACATTATTGACCCATATGGACATGGAAAATACACTTTTACCTGTGTTTAGTAGCCTCAAAACAATCTCATCAAGCGCTGAGTTCGACGGGGCACAAACCAATACCCGCGCCCGATATTGTCATTCGGTGACACTTCAACCTGAGGTATTGCATCTAGTGTTTCTCCCCTACATAAAAAAGAAAAAGAATTAACAGTTTATAGAGTTGAACCCAAATAATGATTAGTTCAAGGCCACAAGAACAAAGGGTCCATAACAAAAAAAAAATAACATTCTCAATCTAGGACTAATGCAACGTGAAGTAAAACTTACTTAGACTGCGAACTTGTAGGAGTTGCATGCAGGATGGCGCTAAGGAGTCCAAGGATTGTTTGCGTTTTTCCTGTTCCAGGGGGACCCTAAAAGGAGGCATAATATCAGACATTTGCTTTGAGATAGAAGCATATAATTTCAGACTAAGGAAGTAAGAATGCCATCTTCGAGTCACACGACTTGCACTCAAAGAAAGTCATTGATAACCTTCAACCATACTTCAGTTATTACATGTACAACTTGGTTCCATCGCTGGAGGTTACAATTATCATTTGCTTAGTCTCAGTTACTTTTCTTGTCACTTTGGGATCAATCTTCACAGTTGTGAAAACTTTAGCCTCATGTGTTGGTAGTAGCTTGTTATTTGGAGTATTTTTGCTTTGCATTGTAGGAATACACTTATACAAAACCTCATTAGGCCAATTTCGAAGATCTGCATCAATAACATCAACCAAAAGAATGATTTCAAGGAAGGGTGAATTTGATAGGAGAAAACAAATGAACAGGTGCACAAAATCTAATTAACTTCTCTAGCAACATTCGGTGAAACTAATGGGGTATCAGAATGAACCTATGACATAAAAAGAAAGAGAAGCCATAGGCAACTTCAATAACAATAAAAAAAATCAGTACCAGCACGCACCCACATATCATGCGTTCTCATAGATTCCAGAATATCAGAAACAATGTTATCCCTCTCTTCCTCTATTGAGTTTCTTGCAATATTTGAAATAAATGGCCGCAGTTTCTCAAGCAGCGCATACTGCATGCAGGTAAACCAGAACACAATTAGACGAACAGGAAAGATAGAGCAAAATTAATGAGAGAAGGATACATACATGACTCGAAGACGAAAAGCAAGAGCACGGCAAATAGAAGAGAGACCTCACCTTGTGAACCACCTCCCAATCTATCTCATAGGTGAACACCTCCTTTGACATTAGCATCATGTCGATGAAGTCTTTGAGTTCTGCAACCGTCTTCGTATCAAACTTCTTAACAAAATTCTGAGCTTCTATATAAACCTCTGACTCATAAATCTTCTCCATATCTCTGTCACGATTATTATCCAGATAAGTATCCAAATGCTGAAAAGATGGATCTTGGTGGCGAGTGAGCTAGTCCCTGCAGAACATGCCCATTTCCCTTTCTAGTTCAGATCTCTGATCAACTGGATGAACGTTGGGGATACATTTCAACAAATCCTCCATTTCAAACAAATTGACGTCATGGTATTTATGCTGATGCAACACAGTGACATAATCCAGAACTGGAGGTCTCGTGCTTTTCTCTTTGTTGGCATAATCATCATCATTATGAGATTATGAGATACTGCAAGGGCTTCACAGTGACGACTCATATCCAATGCAGACTCGGCAGAACTCACCGCTGATAGGCCACCAGGCTCGGTCTTGGTGAACGAAAGACCTGTCCAGTCAGATTTGTAATTAAGCAAATTGCGACAGGGAGACCATACTATAAGAGGAAGTTACGAGTATGAAGATTACCAAAGTCAGGGTGATTACTCAGTTGAGATTGGTGTTGGATGTCATCAAATCTATCTTTAGCATTGTACGTAGTCTTCCTTCAACTTGCTCTCAGGCCCTGTGGCGTAGTGTAATAGGTTATTCTTTAATGACCTGCAATGCAAATCCAAGTAAGCTTAGTAGATAATAAATCAAGTTTTACTGATCAAGAACCATGAAAAAAATTGAAGTTACAAAAGATATCATAAAGTAGACTTACAGTTCTTCAAGCTGTTTAAGCTTAGAAATGGAAAAAGGTATATCCCCATATAAAGCATTCCCAGACAAATCCCTATAAAATATTGAACAACAAAAGCATTTCATACATGAAGAAAACACCACTTGTACATCAAATACTGAATGTTCCTGCCAATCGTGACTCAAGTGAATACTTCCCATCAGGCCTTACCTCCTCTCTGATTCCACTCAAACATGAACAACATAGATCCATGGCTCAAAAACGATTATATACTAACAAGTGAAGATTTTCAGTAAAAATTAACCCCAAAAGAAATTATCAAAACAAACCCTAGAAAATTAAAATAACCAGATCGTAAAAAAAACTAAAAACTCAATCCATAAAATTGAAATTAAATACAAACCCATGCTTTAGAACTCCATGATATCTAGTAAAGAAACATAAAAATTGCATTTTCTTAAGGAAAATCTGCTACTCAAAAGAAGTTATACTCACAAAATCAAAAACAACGAAATAGCTTTGATCGTTGATAACATCATCTACTTCAATCAGTTAGACCTAAATTGTACAGAATAGACTCCTAGCGTTTACGAATGGAAAAATCTCAGAGCTAGGGTTTAAACGATAATTAGGAACTGATATTGGATCTGATTTCTAAAGGATTTGGATTTGATTGAGAAAGGATGGTTTTGATTTTCGAAGGATTGGACTTGTTTACGAACTAATCTCGATTCTCGACTGAACTCTCGAGATGAAATCTCAAGAAAAGATTTCTGAAAATCGAAGAAGAAGAAGTCGATTCTCGACTGAACTCTCGAGAGGAAGAAGAAGATAAGAAAAGAAAAGCTAGATCTGGTTTGGTTTTGCGTGAGAAGGTGAGTGTCGGTGGTGGTGTTATAATAAAGTTTTTTTTTTTTTTTTTATTTAATAAAGGAAAATCTATTTTCCGGTGAAAAGACATATTAGCCCTCTAAGGCGCAACGTTACTAGCAACGTTATTAACGTTGCCTAATAAAAAAAAAAAATTTATTTACAGCAACGTTAAAAAAAAATTGCGCAACGTTATTTGACGTTGCCACGTGCGCAACGGCAATTAACGTTGCAGATGCGAAAAAAAAAACGTTACAAACCAGGCCCTGTGGCGTAGTGGTAGTCTGATTTATTTTGAGGAAAAAATTTTTTTTTGTCCAAGCCTGTTGTTTCTCAAGGGTTAATTTAGTAAAATTTCATGCCTGAATTTTGGGGTTCGTGTAAGTCTGCCTTGAGATGCTTTTATGCTTCCACCCACGCAAATTCCCCCCCAAATCCATTGTTTCTACCGCCTATGTATAACCCTCTCACATCTCTATCTTATCTTTTCTTTTAGACACTCATTGTTCTCTCAGATCTCTTTTCAATCCCAGATCTATTTTTTTCCCGACCAACACCAACTCCTCAAAGATTTCCGACCAAAATCCAAGGATTAAACCACTCTTTGTTTACAGATTTTGTAAACTGATACGTAAGTTAGGGTTTTATCCATTTTGTTTATTGATCATTTTCTTTACAAAATCTAATTCTGATCATTTTACTGATATTTTTGTTTTGTTTTGTTTTGTTTTGTTTTGCATGATGTTAGTGAAGCTGGGTTTCTCAAGGTTTCTCAAGAAATCAAGGTATAACAGTTTGGTTTCAGTTGTCGTGTTTTAATTTTTTATTTTAGGGTTTTAATTTTTTTTTTTTTTTTTTTTTTTTTTTTTGTAGAAGCTGAAGCCGGATTTCTCAAGAAACAAAGGTATAACAATTTTGGGTTTCTCTTTTTATGTTTGAATTTTTGATTTTAGGGTTTTAATCCTAGTAGATTTCATGATTCCTTGATTTTAAGGTTTTTGGTCCCTTTTTTTTCTTTTTTGTATTTGAAGGGTTTTCTTAAAATGATTTCTGTTGGTAATGTTGTTGTATTTTAGGGTTCTTTATAGTAATGCTGCCATTATTAGTTGGGATGGACCAGTTTGTATTGTATTTAAGTTTTTGTTGAAGCTCAAAACTTGTCTGCGGTTTGATTTAATGGTTCTTTTCATATATTTATATACTTGGAATCAAATCTTAGTCAATTATAATGGGTAGTTAGAATCAAGGATTGATATGAGACGTATCTAGAGGACTTGTTGAGGTACGAAATGCTGGTATAACTCTTGTTGATTTGGTTACATCTATGCTTGTTTACAGTGTATTAGTATTGAGGTTCATAAATATGAACATATGTTTTCAGTTGATTGTTTCTGTAAATATTGGCTTCACACTGAAAATGAATTTTCATGTTTCTTGTTTCAATGCTTTACTGTTTGTGTTAATAATATGTCTTGCCATTTCTGTGGAATGATATTGCGGTGATTTTTTTTTGTAGATATCCATGACAAGGGGACCAGTAAGTAGTAGTAGAGTTCGTCGGCCTACGCTTCCTAACCCCGATGCAGCTGATTGGATTCCTTTGGTGGATACTTGGAGGTCTCCATCAACTGATGGTTCAGGCAGTCGTAGAGGTTCTGTAGGCAGTCATGGAGGTTCCGAGGGTGAGCATTCTCATAGTCAAGGTCATGGGAGTCGAACAGATAGAGATGTAGATTTTCAAAAATGTTTATAGGGACCTGATTTTATGTTGTTCTGATGTTTAATGAGTACCATGCGAATTAGTTACCAATTACTCATTTGATTATTTGTTGACAGACATTTGGTCGTGATGGAAAGGGTGTTGTTCGAGGCATGGGTGGCAGGGTTTCAAAGACTGAACTACTTGCATCTGCAGTAAGTAGAGAGCTGCTACGTGAAGAAAAACTTAAGACTGCAGCTTCAAAAACTCGTCTCCGTATTCTCGAGGAGAAGGTAGCCGGACTAACTGTGAACCCTAACACCAGTAATGCCAATAACACTCGGGTGATGTTCTTAGCAGCTTCAATTAACAATGAATGGAAAATTAGAATAGTTAGGGAAACATATCCTTGTAAGCAGACATTATTATCCTAATTGATACTTGTCAAACATTCTGTGAGTCACATTCCTTAGTTTATTTGGTTGCAGCCAATGAATGTTTGTGGTCAAAGAATCCAGACTGTTGTTTTGAGGAATATGCGGTCGAATCCAGTTGCATTTGGATGTATCGATATGACTCTTGATGAAGCTGATCAATTCTTTTATGAAGTCCTCATCGATGAAATTGTGTTACGCAATGAGGGGCTCTGCGTTGGAGATGGAACTCTTGGTGATATCCCTGTTGGTGTTAAGATCAAGTGGCCCAAGCACTCTGTTAGTATTGTTACAGTGGCAACTGATGGTTTTTAGTGGTAGTGAAGTTGGGAGTTTTTTGTTGCAGTAAGTGAAACATATTGGAAGGTAAGTGAAACATATTTTTATGTATGTTCTTATGTGTAAACTACTATCTTTCAATATGCAATGCCAATGTTAAGCCTGTAATATAGTAGTTTATATCTACATCATTCTGCATATTCATTTAGTATATTCCTATAAAATAGTAGTTATAAGTTCTCAAGTTAAGATGTTGAACAAAACCCAGTATGTCATGCTGTTTATCAACATTTATGTCATGCTGTAACAAACCAATTCTGCTAGGTCAAAGGTTGTTGTTATGTTTTTGTGTCTTGCTGGTTTGTGCATTAGGTTTTATGCTTAAGTCCTACTGTTTATCACAAATGACTGATCACATTCAATGTGTTATTATCTGTAAGCCTTTGCTGACTTAGTCTTAACTTCAGTTTCTGCAAATTCGGCACAATGTGGATGTGATGCATGTGGAAAAGAACTTTACAGAGAACTTGATTGGAACGTTAATGGGTCACAGGGATAAGTCCAAGGATGGGGCTGCAGCGCGCAAAGATCTAGAACTGCTGAACCTCAAGCCTAACTTGTGGTTGACGGAAAAGAATGGAAAAACAGTAATCCCGAATGCTCCTATTCGATGTTTTTCATTGTTTTTCAAAGTTCTTTGTTCTAAAGTAATTGATCGTGATGAGCTTCGTATGATGCACGAACGTGCAGTGGAGTCTTTATGTGTATTTGAAATGTACTTCCCGCCGGCTTATTTTGTTACTATGACTCATCTTGTTGTACATTTGGCTGAAGAGGCACAAACATTGGGACCAGTTCAATTCAGGTGGATGTACAATTTTGAGAGGTATACTTCTTTAACTACTGATCTTATGAGTGCCTTACTTTATGAACTTGTGTATTTATACTTTTGTTGCTAACTGGATGTGCAGGATGATGCTAACTTATAAGGTTTTTGGCCGCAACAAAAACTATATTGAAGGATCTATAACTGCACAGTATGAGGTCAATGAAGGAGTGAAACATTGCATGGAGTTTGTTCCTGACGGTAAGAAAAAGTCCTATAAGTGTGGTGGAGAGGTATCATTGCGTGGTGAGGTTTATGAAGGTCCACACCCACCTAATTCACACGGAAAACCATATTGGTTATCCCCGGTAGAGCATGAGCAAGTGCGTCTTTGGGTCTCGATGCGGAACGGTTTTCACACTACTTGGCTGCCCAGTTGTCTTGTTTGAAGGGTAACATAATCTTTTTTTATTTCTCCTTTTGTTTTTTTTTCGTTGTTTGTAGTTTTGTCTTTCATCAAGAAAACTTGAAGAATTTGAATGGTTTCAAGTTTTTTGAATGATGTACAATTGAATTCAAATTTTAATGGAATGGTAAATGGTTTTAATTGAATGGTGAATGATGTTAAATTGAATGTTGAATGGTGAATATCAGATTTGTCAATTGTCAATTTCAGATGAATCAGATTTCTTCTGTCTGATTTCGTCAGTCAGATTTCTTCTGTCAGATTTCATCAATCAGATTTGATAATATTCAGCTGAATCTGAAAATATTCTATCCAATTAAAATAATCTAAAGTATTCTTGTGTTTGTATTTTATATTTAAATAAACAGCTGCTTATGGCTGTCTTATCAAACAACTGACTAGGGCAGACTTTCTATTCAAACGATAAACAGGTGACCGAGTCAGACTTATTTTGAAATAAGTCTTCCAGGATACAGCCGACGGGAACAGACTTTGTTTGGGCTATTAAGTCTGATCCTGGCTTACTTATCCAAACCATTTTCCACTAGTGACCCATACACACTTAGCGACCATTTGATATCAGCAGGATAGCGAAACAACAAAAATAATGCAGGGAAGCTCGGAAGCAAGTAACCTATTTCACACAGATAAATAAGCAAGATAACAAAAGCATTCATTCGGGAAGCACATTAGAAACACGAAAGCAAACTTCTAGAATAAGACAGAAGAAAAGAAATAACTAACAAAACAAGATACCCTGAAGACGCTGTTATAGAAAACTAAATTCAACCTCTCTTATTTCTACGCCTATTCCGAAGTCGTCCAGCAACGGTACCTCGATCTTCGTCAAGACCCTCGAGCAGATCCACATCGATGATTGGAGCACCAACAGGAATAGCGGCAGCATCTTCCTCCCAGAAAACAACCTCTGGAATAAATTCTTCTTCAGCAGCGACTTGCTCATCAACCAAAGGAGCGACGGCAGGAACAGACGGATTCACGTCGTTAATCTCTTCCTTTACTTCAGCTTTCACATTCACCTCATCTACAGGAAAGACAGGACCATCCTTAAGCATCAGCAAAATCTCTTCGCTATGGCGGCGAAAAAATGATCTAGTTTCATACATACGGCAATCATAGGATGAACCGCCGTCTTCTCTCATTCTCTGCTCCCTCCTTCTCTCATCACTCTCAATGAGATTACCAAACAGGTGAATCACTTTGTCAGGATTATTCTCCCTCCTAGAAGAGCTAGCATCAGCAAATTCGGCTTCCATCTCTATTATCATTCGAATCCGTTCCCTACGGCTTCTTGGGTCCATCTCATCATTTCCTTCCTCCATAGGAGCTTTTCCTCTATCAGCCATTACTCCCTCAAAAAATGGTAGAACTCAAAAGAGGGGAAGAAAATAAGAAAAGAGCGCCAGATAAAAAACCAAACAGATAGTCACTAATAGCAGCAACAGCGTACTTCGCCTTTTATAATACAGTTTTGGGAACCACTTATCTTGACGAGTCCAATCAAAGGACAGACGTTATAATTTCGATTCCCTTGAATAACGCACCACTACTTCAAACACCATAACTGAACACTAACCAATAAAGTAATCGCACCTTTCGCAAATCCCCACACTGCCGTTCAAAATTCTAAACCATAGATAAACCAATTGATAACACCATTCAAAACTGCTAACACCCACGTGTCAACCTTAGCATCAGGGGGCTATCAAAATCAAAACAATCGTTGTCGAGTGTAGCATAAACAAGTAGCAAGGTAACGAAGTACGGCCGAAGGCAAAGCTGACCACAAAAACGCCAACAGCAAAGCCAAAACTCGGCACAAAGAAACCAACGTCAAGAAGAAGACAAGCAAACGCGACACCGCAAAACAGAGATTCAAGCAATGCCATAGCATCAGGCGGCAGTTCTCATAACTACTATCACAGTTCCGAGGTAACAGTGAAGAGTCGAATTAAGGAAGGAATATTCAACTAAGAACCTATCCGAGCTAGATCGAAGGACACCCTTGAGAGTTGCGCGAAGACCAGAAACCAAAACCTCAACCAAAATCAAGGTATGGTTCTTGGCAAAATAAGTGACAGCCCCGAAGCTAAAAAGGTAATACGAGGCAAAACGCCATTGAACAAAAAAGGCTGCTACGCCGAG